>JAINUG010000322.1:65302-251287 GCA_029706075.1 Aldrovandia affinis
AAAGAGCTTGAGCATGAAGCAGCAATCACAGCCACAGAGTTGTCAGGAACAACAGACAACAGTTAGACAAAAACAGGGGCATTAACCTTTGCAAAGAGTACACCATCAGACACTGAAAACCTTTCGGCCAGAGCTCTTTTTCTGGCAAGGAATCAGAACATTCAGCAGCTCTTACACAGGACCAAATTAACAACCATAAGACCTTCAGCAGGGGGTTCTTTTTAATTAGCCTAATCAGATTGATCATTCAAACGATAGGAGGCAAGAAAGAGGAAAAACCCAAGAAGGGAACCAATCCTAGTTCCATCTCTTTAAACCTCAAACTACATCAGTCAGGCCCTTGAGATCCTACCATCTGTATTTAGTGCACACTCAGTAGTGCAGTCACAAGTGTGGCCCTGTCTGTACAGGTGAATGGTGTATGGGATGTAGCAGGCTACTCACCTCCATGCCCACCTGCTTGGTGGGGGTGGCCTGGGACCCCGGGACTGGCGAGAAGGGACTGAGAGGGCTGGTGAGGCTGATGGAGCTCAGGGGGCTGGCGGGACTGTTTGTGCTGAAGGATCCTGATGCCCCACTGGTTACTGGGGTAGAGAGGGCACAGGGAGGGATGGGTCAGAGACAGGCTCTTCTGAACACCTCAATACAGAGGGAACGCTTGCACGAATGAGGGTAACTTGCCCAAGACTGCTCTGAGGATTCTGTGCCTTTTCTGCCCACTTCACTGGTGTGCTGGTGGTGTTTGACTATTTGGCAGAGTCAGTGTCCCTTCCTTCTGTCAGTACCTGTGTGCTTGGCCCCCTCCCTCTTGTCAGTATCTCTGTGCTTAGCAGTCTCAGTGCCTCTTACCCCTGTCCATACCTCTGTGCTTGGCTGTGCCATTCATTTTCTTCCTGTCAGTACATCTGTGCTTAGCACCCTCCCTCTTGTCAGCACATTTGTGCTTAGCGGTGCCAGTGCCCTTGTCTCCTGTCAGTACCTCTGTGCTTGGCAGTGTCAGTGCCCCGCGATGGGTTGTTCTTGTGCAGTCCCTCCAACACATCCTGGATCCTCCAGAACTCCTTATGAAGATGTCTGTGTAGAACCTCATTCTTCAGAGACGAAGACAAAAGATCAGCTTTGTGAGGATGAAGATGCACCCAGATGAATCAATAGACCACATACATATACAATAGGTTTCATTGTATATGATGTGTTTAGGTAAATCACAAAAAGCAATTGAATCATGTCAAGTTGTCAACATTTTTTGCAGACACAGTGTGCAAGGCGGGACCACACCCAGGACAGGGTGGCACACACACACACACACACACACACACACACACACACACACACACACACACACACATTGTATGTGCACACACAAGGAGACAATTTAGAAACACCAGACCTAGACAGACTCAATTTTCACATTCACAGAAGTAGAATAGATTGCCTGACTGGCTCTGGTATACTTAATTTCTTGTAATAGGGTTAAAATCTGTTTGAGCATTGACCCTGGAGAAGTGCCCACAAAAGCAAAATGTTTTTTCTTCTATGAGTGTGGCTTCACAAGAACCATTGCCATGTTTATTATTATAATTTTTTAACTGTGCTATTTTGTCAATATAGAATTGACAAATTACTTAGGTGAATATCAAGGAGATGGATGAATGACTCCCATTGTGTCAGAGCACAAAGTGGGCACACACTCTGGAACACGCTGTACTGCTTGCTGCCCAGTACGCACAAGGCATACCACTTCAAAACATCTCCATCTGCCTTTGCATTGTTCAGGCCAGTCAAGAGCCCCCATTGAGAACAGACCCCGTTTTTATGGAGAATACCCATACATTATTGATCGCCACAAAGAAGAGCCATGACAAAAATAAATGTTGCGCTTTTGCATTAATGATGAAGGATGAATAATGCAAACTGGTTTAATTATTGATCGTAAAACCTTCATCTTAAGTGCAGGCAAATTCTGTTTGGGCAGTTATATAACTCAGCAAATGTAGAATTGTTTATTTGAGTGGTAATCCTTCTTTATATACTTTTAACCTGTAACATTTGGGCTGCTGCTGGGTCAATATTCTTGGAGAAATTAATGGATCATAAAATTAGTGTTTGGTGGGGGAGATATAGGTTATGTGGGATAATAAGGCATTACATAGCTTTTAATTAGGACAAAACAGAAACCTATTAAGTTGTGAAAACAAAACGGGCATAGCCGAAGGTACATGCAACATACTGATTATTTGATCATGGTGGTGTGGTATTATTGATTGACCTCCTGACATATTCAATATTTAATTAACCATCACATCATGCCGTTCAGGGAATTTATACTCCAGAGACACAGCTTTTATCTCTGTCTGGGGTCCTCACAACAGAAAAGTGTCCGTTTACCTGCCCGCCAGCATTCAGCTGTTCCCAGAGGTCACCATGGACGGCATTGACCTCATCCTCTAGTGCCTCAAACTCCATCCTGGTGGTGGTCAAGGCCTGTGGGCACAAACATACAGAACCTGTTTATGAACCTGACAGGGGAGTAATGCGAGTCGTTGGGTGTTTTGTGGACTCCTCCCATTCAGTTGGCCCCTTATCCTCTCCTTATCCATCTCTCGCGCTTGCTCTGCCCACCTAAGCCCCCTTGTTAACCACATCTAAGTCCTACTAGGCCGCCACAAATATCCCCGCAACTCACACTAGAAGCCTGAGAGAGCTCTCCTCGGATGTTGATGAGTTGGTTCTGCAGGGTTTCCTTCTTCAGCTGGAGCTTGTCAGTTGCTGGGGGCTGACTCCGATAAAGCTCCAGCTCCTGGTGTGTGGCCACCAATGCCCCCTCCAGACTATCCTATGTGCCAGACAACAAAAACAAGTTGGTAGTGAGGTGGGGGAGAAGGAAGGTGTTCTTATTGATTTGCGCCTCCAGAAAAACAATTGTACTTTGAAGCGTAAAGGTCTCTGTTGAGTGTCAGAGGTCAGAGACGATGGGTTACCTTGTCCATTCGTAGACGTTGCACCACAGCCTCCTGGTCCTTCAGAAGTCTGTTCTGTTCACACAGCCGACCCAGGAGTTTCTGGAGAGAGAACGGGGGAGACGAGAGGGAAAGAAAGAGAGAAGGAGAGAGAAGGAGATACAAATACAGAGAGAAAGAAACAGAAAAAGAAGGAGGGCGAGAGATTATAGGTGATAAGGGCAGGAGAGAAGACGGAAGAGGGGGAGAGACAGTGAAAGAAACAAACAAACAAACAAAGAAGGAAAACGTGATATGGATGGTAAGAAGGGGGCTCCTCAATATGTTTACACCTCAAAAATATTCTCTTTGTATCCTTAAAGTGTAATTTATTTATAATTTATAAATGCTGGGACATGTTGATGATCTTGGAAATATAAAAATATTTGCTTTGTATCCATAAAGTGTAATTTACTGTATTTATAACACTGGTCAACATGATTTTTCTTGCATGGGGTTTTTCAATGGATTCTAGCTAACTTTTGGGTGCTGAATCCAAATCTGGCATTCGTTTTTGCCTATCACATCAGGTTTTTGAACTATGAAAAATCATTATTTTTGAGAAAACAGCAATTTTACACTCGAAGTTGAAAAAAAATGTTGCATTAGAGGATCGATAGATGCAAAAATGTTTACAATGAAAGGTACCTGCTTCAATTACGATATTTAATTGTAAAACTTAGATTAGGTAGAGTCTTAACAGCAGATTAGGTAGAGTCTTCACAGCTGTATAAAACATGTTTTTATGACTTTTACATTTGTAAAATTATTTTAAGGCCCTAAATGAAGTAGTTTTGGTGAGAATAATCAAGCTTTTGCTGTTTTATCCCCACCAAGATTGCCAGACTGGATGGTCAACTTTTGTAAAATCCATGAATATGGAGCATAGATAGCACAAAAACTTGATGTGATAGAGCAAATCTGAGCCCAGATTTGGATTCAGCAGCCCAAAATGAGCCAAAACCAGTTTCCAAACTCCATGCAAAAAAGATTTTTTTTTTTTTGTAGACCGTGTAATTGATCATTTCTGCGACATGTTGATGATCTTACAAATATATACTTATAAAGGAGAACGGAGACACTTGATCATTGTGTGAAAGGGGCATAAACTGAAATTTGATGGGATTAAATATTAAGTGAGGGGGGGACAATAGCCATGTCTAATGCCCTACTCCTGATTCTAAAGTAGAGAGAGCAGAAGGGGGCAGGTCTTACGCTGATCTCCACCTCGTTGGCCTTGAGTGCCGGGTGCATGTCTCTGTAGATGTCGTGGAATGGGGGTGCCTGTGTGGACAAGAAAAGGACAGGACTGACTGGCAGGATTCAGAAACCACAGCCCCGACGTCATCACAGTCTTCTTTATTTACTTTCTTCTTTCGTCATAAAATGCCAATTCTTCATAAAATTACACTTTTGAGACATTTTTCCAGTGCAGAATATTCTGATGCAGATTATGTTTAATCAAAGAACCCTCACCGTTATCCTTCAGTCATTAAGAGAAAGGCCTACCATGCTATGCATTATGAACATGGACATCTGTTTGGTCTTTAAAAATCCATAAGTCAAACTTGGGGAAAAAAAAGTGAATCGTTCATGTGTAAGGAAGATTAAAGCATGATCTAATGCTTTCTCCAGCTGTCTCTGTCTGTCCTTTGCCTTCTGTGGGTTGGAATGGAAGACGCATCACAGCAAGACGCAAGCAACAGGGCAGCAAGGGCCAATGAAGAGTGAGCGGGGGGTGTGGGGAAGGAGGTGGGATGTGTGCAATATCTATAAAGGTGGCTTTCATAATGGAAGAATGGAATCACATGACACCAAAGGACAAACTACCAGAGAACATAATCTAAAAATAATAATAATCTGTACCAAGGGGGATGGAGATAATCTAACATCCAACATCCACATGCTAAATTGCCAGAGAGCAGAGAGAGAGGCAGGCTTTGTCTTGGCTAAGGGCTTTCAGGCCCAGTCTTTGGTGAATTCAGGACTGAGTATATTGCATTTCTGTATTCGACAAACATCTGACACATTCTACTCTGACCTGTCAGGACCTGAGGTGTGTCTTGAATGTGTTGAGTGTTCTTTGTATAAAAAAACACCCAACGACTCGCATTATATTGCAGGTTGAAGACAGACATGGGTATTTAATTCACCTATGCTTCATCAAAAACCAAACTGAGACACTCTACTCGACTGCAGTGCAGTGGGATTGCATACTGTGGGAGTACGGTTCCCCATCGGGACTGAATTGTATGGCTTTGGGGGGCTAGGCCTCAAGCCTGCCTCTCTGTATCACTCCCTCCTCTCTTACTTGTGAGTAGAGCTTTGCTCTGGGTGAGGAATTCTCCACCATTCTGGTGACCATGCTGATCAGGTGATCTCCCTCTGTCACCTGGGGTGAAACACACCATCACTCTCTTGGTCTGGCCCACCTGACCAGAGGGCCAGTGAAACCCCTGATTTAACCTGTTTAACCCTATGGGGAAATTCTTTAGATCCTTCAGGACTGAATGAAGTACTGGCCATTCTGTCTTCTCTGAAACTTGGGGCAGTTTGCATGCCAGATATAAAAACCAAGGAAAGGTATTTGGTTGGCATACCACACATTTCTAAGGGTATGTCAAACTAAACACATTTCCTTGGGTTTATTTTCATATGCTTACTGACTTTTACTGGACAATGGCAATAAATGTATGTTCCAATTAGGTATATCCGTTAAATGGTAAGTGAAAGGTAAACTTATTGATTTATTTTTTTCATAGAAAAACCATAGGTGACTTATAAAGGCATTGCATGCCCATTCTTTGCAGGCTTCACCTGGATACACAGCAGTTCTTGCTCTCAATTGAGCAATTGTTGAAGAAGTACTACTATCCTTCAGTGAGAGAACGGTGTGACTGTGGCCCTCCCTTTCGATGGTGTGTGTGCAGTATCATGCAGTGAGACAGAGAAGGAGATAGAGGGAAGGGAAGACAGTGAAGGGAGGAAGGAGGGTGGGGCGTGGTCAAAAACATGAGCTCCTATTTGAGCTATATGCTACGGTCCTTTCTCCATGACCCCTGCCCTGCTCATTAAGCATCAGCTCCGAGGAGTCCAATTACACAGTCAACTCCCGTGTATAATTTAGCACAAAACCCTCCAGTCACTCCATGTCTCCCTGCTCCAACTCAAAAAGGTCCTCTATAGTCCAGTCCACATTTTCTATACACCCGGGTGCAGGGTTATGTAACTGTTAATCAGGTTTTCTTGGCTTGTCATCATTAGTCACCATTTTAGACTCTGTGACTGTAAATTGGTCTGAGAGCAAACTCCAGAATATTATTTTTTTACCACTTACCGCTAGGTCAGAAAAGCTGCTTCATTTGATCTTAAAAAGGCTTACACGTACTTAAAACTCATACCATGTCAGATCTCTTACATTGGACAAGGGCCTGATTACCACATCTTTGACCCACTAGCAAGGTTTGAGTATTGGAGATGTATTATTATATATATTACTAAAAGTGGGCTTCCCCGAGGACAGAATCAAAGGAGCAGTAGTGATGTAATGGTTAGAGCATTGGACTCCTGTCCAACCTGAGAGATGTGGGTCTGCTTTTATAAACAATGCAAGGATTTTAACCTCAAATTCTCCAGTAAAACTCCCATTCATCACCTTTGATGCAAGAACTGTAACTGGTGAACAAAGAGTGGGGCAAAACGTTCATTTGATTGTAGGTCAAGCCTAGTTACATTACATGCATTTAGAAAACGTATCCAGAGGTACTTACACAGTTTACATTTCTTTACATACAATCGATTTATACAGATGGATATTAACTGAATCAGATCAGGTTAAGTACCAATGCCCCACCTGGGAATCGAACCTGCAACCTTTGTATTTGTGAACTTTGTGTTCCCTAGCCCCTTCCCTTGGCTGACCAGGTTGGGACCTGCTGGGGGGAGACACCCACCTGCTGGTCTAGGTACTCCAGGTTCCTCTGTAGCTGCAGGTCTAAAATGTCCTCCTGAGGCAAGCAGCAGCAAAGGGGAGAGGGAGCAGAGAAGCAAGCTCAGTGAGAGATCTGAAAACACCACTGCAGGAAGCAGAATGGAGAGGCAATCTGAAACCATATCCACAAAAATAGCCTCAACCACCACCACAAAGAGAGCCACACCCATCACCACAGGGAGCCATACAAACATGCACAGAGCCACACCTGCATCCCCATCAGCAGAACAACACCACCATCAACAGAGAGCCAAACTGAGAGTTACACCTGAACCAAGAGAGCCACACACAGACAGCCATACTCAAACCCACTCCAGCAGACACCCACACCCATAAACAACCAATAGCATAGAACCGCACCGACTGAGAGCCACAACTTAATATTGCCACACCTTAGCAAAGCCCACAACAACCTCCACAGCCACACCCACAAGGAGCCCTAACCACAACTACAGTGTGAACCACACACCTATAACCACACCCACACAGAGCTCCACCCATAACAACAGAAGGCCCCATCCGACCACAAAACCACAGAGGAATTAAATCACCTGCAGAGTCCTCCACTATGGGTGGCGGAACAGAATGTGTGCCAATGA
This sequence comes from Aldrovandia affinis, assembly GCA_029706075.1. Classification (NCBI taxonomy): domain Eukaryota; kingdom Metazoa; phylum Chordata; class Actinopteri; order Notacanthiformes; family Halosauridae; genus Aldrovandia; species Aldrovandia affinis. The sequence continues at coordinate 72,892 of JAINUG010000322.1, forward strand.
CCATATGCCTTTGATATCTGACCATGGCAGACCTTTCTGTCTGTTTCTACTCACTGTCCCCAGGGTTAATAGCGGTTGTCTATGTGTTTCAGGAGTATAGTGAGGTATTGGGGCACATACCATCTTATCATGGAGTGAGGGGGAGCCAGGATAGTTGTAGTGGTACATTCTTTGGCTCATTGACCGCCTGTCTCCCGGATACTCGTACTGAAACAGGAAGTGGAGAGGAAATTAGTCAGGTACGGAACAGGAAGGAAATAGGTGGGAAATAAAAACACTCCCCCCCAGGGAGTGTTTTATAAATTAATGCAAGGCAGAGAAATAACTGCTGACTGAATCTATCTTAAGGTTTTGAGTACAGGCAAACACAGATGGGATGATGCAATAATTTATTTATTATCTATGTGTAGGCAATAAGAAAAAAGCAGCTCACCACACTTTAAATATAAATACATAGTCTTAAGCCAGGTGCACTGTATCCAAATAGCCAGGAACATGCAGTAGAATGTCCATACTGTCAATCCTGCTAATTGTTTGCAGTAATTGTAAGTATATATTGGGACTGGTGATGTGCACATTCTAAAGCATGTTCTTTATCTATGTGTGGAACCATGTAGAACTGTGCTCTATTTTCTGTATTGACTTGGACACTGACGATGCAGCTATCACAGCAGAAGATGACGTGCAGTCTGTCAGAGTGGGATTCTGCGTACCTTGGGTGAACTGATTGACCTCCGGAGACCGTAGATGGAGGGGTCAGCGTAGATGACGTCCTCACGCAGCCGGCCTGGGCCGCACCTCTCAAAGCGGGCGCTGGGCGAGCGGACAGGGGAGGGGAAGCTTCGGGGGCCGGGAGAGTAGGCCCCCTGGGAAGAGGTGGAGGGGGAGCGGGGCACAGAACGGGAGCGTGGCTGCATGGAGAGGCGACGCATACAATTCTGGGCCGACTCCAGCTGGGAGTAGTAGGGATGGTGGGCGGGCGGCATCATCCACTGGGGGTCCCGGGTGTACACTGACCCGTCCCGCAGAGAGCGACGCTTCTCCTCTGTGGTCCAGCGGGGGGGCAGCCTGTCAAAACCCCCCGACACCGAGCAGATGCTGTCCGGCCGCACCCCTGGGGGGTAGAGTGCATACTCCTCTACATACTGGGGACTCCCGTACATCCCATAGTAGTCTGCAGACACCCCCCTGTTTACTGTGTGGTAGCGCGAAGGGCTGTAAGGAGAGACAGAGGAGCACAGTTTTTAATTGATAGCAAATAAATTAATGGAAGTCAAGGTGCCATTTATTGCTTCACTGTCAATTTCAACACTTGCAAATTCCTTATGCAATAAAGAGATATATACTGTAAGCTGTACTTTATCATATGCAATACATTGATATAGGGAATTATAGTGTGAGCCTTTGTCCTTCGCATCCTTTAAAGTTGAGGATTTCGATGAGAAAATTTACATTTGGGCCTCAACAACTGAGTTAGCACCTATCACTATATACAGTACATGCCACCTGGGGCTATTCTCTGAAAAATGCATTTGTAGATTGCAGTAAAATTGTAATTTAGTATTTATGTATAATTGAACTTTGTAAATAATTTAATGTTTCCTGAAGAAAGGCAAACATATGGAAATCCACCCTAGGGCTTGTTTGGACGTACGTACCTACATTTATATGTACATTTTAGGCATTTAGCAGATGCTCTTATCCAGAGCGACTTACATAGTTTACATTTCTTTATATACAATCCATTTATACAGCTGGATATGTTTTACTGAAACAATTCAGGTTCAGTACCTTGCTCAAGGGTACAATGGCAGTGCTCCAACTGGGAATGGAACCAGCAACCTCTGAGTTACAAGTCCAGTACCCTAACCATTACACTACACTGCCACAACATGCACCTATGGATCTGGCCCATTACAAGGTCCAACCAAACCATTTTCCACAGCTTTTTCTTTTCACAAAGATCTGCCCTAACTAGTGCTGTTATTAACAGTCCCTCCCCCGGTCACCTGCACAGGTCTTCCTGCATGCCCACGCCCTTGCGCTGGTTCACCCACTGCTGCAGCTGCGTCATGGAGCTCTTGCGCTGGGCCACCCTCTCCGGCTGCGTCCGGGGAACGAAGCCCCGGCGCAGAACCACGTTCTCACGGGGCTCCCTCGCCTCCCGCGGCTCCTGGGCCTGGGGGGGGACGCTGTGATTCGCCCATCCATTGGGCTGGGGGCACCCGCCCCTTTCCCCGCCCCTGTCCCCTCCTCTGCAGTCCGAGCCGGAGCCCAGGGGCGTGGGGGGCGTGGCCGTCTCCTGGGCGTCCACGCCGTTGACCTCGTGGGTGACCTCCCGGGGCTCTGTCCTCTGGCCGGCCCCCTCCCCACGCAAGTGAGGCTCTGCCCCCGTGGTCACCATGACGTTGTTCTGTCCTGCCGGGGGGATGTTCTCCGAGTTGTTCCTACGGGAGGAGGGAGAATCAGAGTTCAAGCCCTTTGCATGGGAGTGGGTCTGCTTCTCCCTTGGAAGCCTTTGAGAGACATTTTAGGTTTCTAACCTAAAAACCAGGCGATGATCTATCATAAAACGTTGGTGACATTCGCCACTATCACCAATTCATTTATTGGAGTCCAGTCTCCAAGATGAATTATAAATAAGCTTAACAGGATTCTCTTTACACAATCATGTATTTATAACACAGATAAACATTGTTTTGACAAAATTACAATTACCTGAGAGAAAAAAAACACCAATGAAGTCATTGAAAAAGTACCACTGAGTGCGCCTTTCTGTATGTGCTGTATTTCTTTCTGTTTTCTGTGTGCTGTGTGCATGTCTGTGTCTGTGTATGTGTATGTGAGCGTGTGCACATCTGTCAGTGTGCATATACCATACATCTACATACATGCACGTCTGTGATTGAAGTACCTCTGCATATGTATGTGAGTGTGTACATGTAACATGACTTGTTCATTTTTCATTTCTATTTTATTATTCTATTTTATTATTTTAAATCTATTTTGCTTTTGTCTTATTGTTACTTTGTTCTTTTATTTAGAAAGTGCTTTGAACATAATGTATGAAAAGTGCTCTATAAATTAACGTATTATTATTATTATTACAACATCCATGTGTAAGTGTATACTGTATATGCATTTGTGTTTGTGTGTGCGTGCGGCCTTGTGTGCTGTACATCGGTGAATGTGCGTATATACAAGCGTCGGCTGGAGTGGTGTAAAGCACGCTGCAACTGGACTCTGGAGCAGTGGAAACGTGTTCTTTGGAGTGATGAATCACGCTTCACTATCTGGCAGTCTGATGGACGAATCTGGGTTTGGCGGATGCCAGGAGAATGCTACCTTCCGGAATGCATAGTGCCTACTGTTTCTCAGGGTTTGGGATAGGCCCCTTAGTTCCAGTGAAGGGTATTCTTAATGCTACAGGATACAAAGACATCTTAGCCAATTCGGCACTTCGAACTTTGTGGCAACAGTTTGGGGAAGGCCCTTTGCTGTTCTAGCATGACTGTGCCCCTGTGCACAAAGCGAGGTCCATAAAGACATGGTTAGATGAGTTTGGTGTGGAGGAACTCGATTGGCCTGCACAGAGCCCTGACCTCAACCCCACTGAACACCTTTGGGAGGAATTAGAACGCCGATTGCGAGCCAGGCCTTCTTGTCCAACATTAGTGCCTGACCTCACAGATGCTCTTTTGGCTGAATTGGCACAAATTCCCACAGACACACTCCAAAATCGTGTGGAAAGCCTTCCCAGAAGAGTGGCAGCTGTCATAGCCACAAAGGGGGGGGGGGTCAAACTCCATATTAATGCCCATGGATTTAGAATGGGATGTCCAACAAGCTCATATAGGTGTGATGGTCAGGTGTCCACTGACTTTTGGCCATATAATGTATCTGCATGTGTGACCCTGTGTGGTGACAGCACCTCTTATTTCGGTATGTGTCTGGGTATGTGTCTGGGTATGTGGGCGCGTGTGCGGTGACTGCGCATGTGTATATTTGTGTGATGGCAGCACCTCTGCGCAGGCGGGACGGTGACGCGCGCCGCCTCGTTCATGGCCTGCACCCAGTCCTCCTGCTCCTCCAGGCTCTCGGCGCTGAAGTAGTAGGTGCGAATCCCAGCGTGCTCTGCCTGCAGACAGAAGGCCACGCTCCCGTTACTGTCTGCCTCCCCTTCCTCCTCCCAGCAGGCCTGCGGAGAGACAGCGCACAATCAGAGAGGCCTGGCGCCCTTTATCACAGTCACCCTCTTCTTCCACAGCAGGGGGAACGTTTTCAGAGTGGATTACAACAAGGAATTCCAGCGGCATGTTCAGGGCACATTCTGCAAGTGTTGCAAAATATTTTTCGTGCATGCAGGGCACATTTCACACCGATTAGACACCATTACACATCGATTCAAGGAGTAAGGTGCTCTCTTTCTCTTTTATTAACATTTAAAAAGCAATGCCGTTATTCTCAATATATAATGTTAGTCGTGTTAGAAGTTATGGTTTGATACATTTCGCTGTGTATTCATATCAAAAGAAAACATGCATTCTGTTCACAGAAACAACTGCTGTTGTCACTATATTAGTGACACATTGAATCAATAGGTTTTATTGCAGTGATGAACAAAATAAAGTTTTGCCACATTTATTTCTGAAACAAAATGTAGGCTTATCAGTAATGAATCAGTATTAGTGGTGTTAACACAAATGCTGGTCAAAGCAATATTCACAAACAATTAAAAATTAATAAAGCAAAAGGTATCTGCCACTTCAGCTGAGATTTCCACTCCAACATACAGCACCAATATTTCTATCATGCTTGAACTTATAAATGTTCAGCACAATCCATTTTAAAGCTATAAAATGTACATTACAATGGCTGGTGTCTATGAGTAGGGCAATACAAATCTTTAAAGGACAGACTAATTGTCCATACAAATCTATGACTATAATCAGGCTGAAAGTGGTAATCAGGTCCAATTGTGTCAGCCCTGGAAATTGACACAGGGTGCTGATGACACTGGGCCCGGGTCCCACTGACCCGAGGACACACACAGGACCTGCAGCTGAGTGATGGACAATACCTGCTGCTTGAGCACAAAGAGACTTCAAAGAGGTTCCTGGGATTGCTCCAGGTTCCAGTCCTTAACACAGACCTCATGTTATCATGCCAGGCTAGATTCACTGAGCTTCTACACAGCATGAGCCAGAGCACCAAGACCCACCCTGCCAAACAGACCTCAATACTGAAATATCTTCTCCAGGGTGTGTGGATTTGTCACTGTAAGTTGGCATCATCCTCATAGAGATCGTTTAGAAGTGACAGGTTGCAGACTTGCAATTTGACACACGGCCAATTAAATCTTCCCAATATAGGACAAAATAAAACACACAGATTTACACCATCTACACAGTTGTTAGGAAAGAATAAATGATGAACATGGTTAAAGATGATAATGTATAATATTTGAAAATGCATGAGACCCCAATAGAAGTTTTCATTGTACACATGACTGAAATGACTATTTGCAATATGCAGCAGCATTATGCTTACCACTGAAGCAAGGCTCCAATGTGGAAAACAATATATTTTAACATTGATTATTTTTATTATTTTACTCTATTTAGTCAGGTCATGTCAAGCATTAACATGTAAAGTAATACGGCCAATTCTCTGTCACATTCTTTAATGAATTTCACACTGAAAGTGTTCTATGAGGGCATGGCTCTTTACTGGGTTAAAAGACAGTGAATCCAGCCTCTTCTCGTGCGGACGTGCAGCTGTGAAAGGAGGAGAAGTACACTACCTACAGTAAGGGAGCTCATCTGGGGACTCAAACAGGCACAGTGAAGAACAGCTGTACTCGGGTCCTCAGAGACAGGAGTGAACAGGGAAAAAGAAAGGCTTAGTGAAGGTCAAAGGGTCAGAGGTCAATCAAACTTTGTCAAACAGGGAGAGTGTGGGCCAAGGTTTCTGTAATGGTACAGTGGATGTTATGTCACGTTCCGTTCAAGGAGGGAATAAAAGTGGGATAAAATGTTGATGACCTGCAACAAAGAAATGACTATAAAACCACTGATCTAGATTTCCCTCCCCAATGTTCTAATTATGTTGTCATTTGACAACAATAGTATCCAAATATGTTTCCCCAGCAAATCAATAAAGTAATTTGAAGAAGAACACAAATGGTGTATTTATTACAAACAAACAATCCCTCAGAAATGAAGACAGACTATTTTTTAGATGTATTTGTAGTTCCAACTTGATCCACATGAGGGCAATAACACTATACATGATTCAGTCAGTGATGCTCACAAACAGCACAATTTATGCAGGGAGCACATATACAAGGAGAACTAGCAACACTGTATCATAGCGGGACCAATGAGTAGCATATGGACCAAAGCAGTAGCACAACTGAGCTCTGTACAATAATGGTGTTGTAAATATCTACACCAAATACTTTAGCCACAGTAACTCACCAGTTACAGTTGAATGTCCATCATTCAATACTCTACAGATGTCTTAGAACTTCAGCATATAGGTTCCATTTTTAACATGTCTGTCCTGAATACCTAGTGCACACACTCTAAACCTTTGGGAGTGAAGTAATCTCACTGCCAGAAAGATAGTGATAAGTGCACAAAAATGTGTAAAGCCCTAAAGTCAGGTCCATAAGTCTTTGGACAGTGACACAAATGTCATCATTTTGGCTCTGTATGACAGCACAATGGATTTGAAATGAAACAATCAAGATGTGCTTTAAGTGTAGACTTTCAGCTTTAATTTAAGGGTTTTGTTAAAAATATTGTATGAACCGTGTAGGAATTACAACCATTTTTATACATAACCCCCCCCCCGATTTTAGAGGCTCAAAAGTAATTGGACAAACTAACATAATCATAAAATAAATTGTCATTTTTAATACTTGGTTGCAAATCCATAGACATCCATAGACATCACCAGACACTGGGTTTCTTCCCTGGTGATGCCAGGCCTTTACTGCCGATGTCTTCAGTTCCTGCTTGTTCTTGGGGCGCTTTGTCTTCAGTTTTGCATTCAGCAAGTGAAATGCATGCTCAATTGGATTCAGGTCAGGTGATTGACTTGGCCATTGCAGAATATTCCACTTCTTTGCCTTAAAAAAGTATTGGGTTGCTTTCGCAGTATGCTTCGGGTCATTGTCCATCTGCACTGTGAAGCGCCGTCCAATGAGTTTTGAAGCATTTGGCTGAATCTGAGCAGATAATATAGCCCTACACACTTCAGAATTTATCCTGCTGCTTTTGTCAGCAGTCACATCATCAATAAATACAAGGGAACCAGTTCCATTGGCAGCCATACATGCCCACGCCATAACACTATCTCCACCATGCTTCACAGATAAGGTGGTATGCTTCGGATCATGAACAGTTCCTTCCCTTCTCCATACTCTTCTCTTCCCATCATTCTGGTACAAGTTACACAATGTCCATAGGATGTTGTTCCAGAACTGTACAGGCTTTTTTAGATGTTTTTTGGCAAACTCTAATCTGGTCTTCCTGTTTTTGAGGCTTACCAATGGTTTACATCTTGTGGTAAACCATCTGTATTTAAAGGGAAGTCGTCCCTTTATTGTTGACTTTGACACAGATACGCCTACCTCCTGGAGGGTGTTCTTGATCTGGCCAACTGTTGTGAAGGGGTTTTTCTTCACCAGGAAAATAATTATTCTGTCATCCACCACAGTTGTTTTCCGTGGTCTTCCAAGCCTTTTGGTGTTCCTGAGCTCACCAGTGCGTTCTTTCTTTTTAAGAATGTACCAAATAGTTGATTTGGCCACACCTAATCTTTTTGCTATCTCTCTGATCGGTTTGTTTTGATTTTTCAACCAAATGATGGCTTGCTTCACTGGCAGTGACAGTTCTTTGGACTTCATATTGAGAGTTAACAGCAACAGATTCCAAAAGCAAATGGCACACTTAAAATCAACTCTAATCAACTCTAGACCTTTTATCTGCTTACTTGTAAATTGAATAATTAGGGAATAACACACACCTGGCCATGGAACAGCTGAGCAGTCAATTGTCCAAATACTTTTGGTCCCTTAAAAAGGGGGGGACCACATATAAAAAGTGCTGTAATTCCTACACCATTCACCTGATTTGGATGTAAATACCCTCAAATTAAAGCTGAGATTATATTCATTGTTTATTTCCAACTCCAATATGCTGTGGTAGACAGCTAAAATAACAATAACTTTGTCAATGTCCAAATATTTATGGACCTGACTGTACTTAATAATTAATTATGAGAGAAGCCCATGTTCCCCTGACTACATCTGTTAACAAAACCAACAGGTACACTGAGAGTATATACATGTGGATACGAAGTTAACCACTGTTTACCATGGCATGACATAGATGTGCAGACTTTGAGTTGAGTTTATTTTCCATAGATTATTAAAGGTTCACCAAAGCCTCACCTTGCATATTCACTAAATTGTGTGCAGATGCTACAGCGTTTGATGACAAATCAAGCTATTAACAAAGACGTTTTTGGTTAGAATTTGCGGATAATGAGGTGAGCCCAGAGATATTTTGACATTTTTTAGAATAGATCTTCAGAATAGATTATTTTCAATAAAGGGGCTGCCTGTTTCCCCCAAATTTGGTGAGCTTGGCAGCTGTTTGGCAGGGCATGACTATTGCTAGAGCAAAAATACAAGATTAATCTGACAAGATAAAACAGTTAATCTATTGATTTCATTCGTAAAGATCCGTGAATCATGAAAGCGAATGCTTTGGTTGGGGTAACTTCTCAGCATGCATACTGGCTGACTTTCCAACAGTGTTCCACAAGATCTCAACCCATTTGCTATTTTCTATTAGAACAAGTCACCAAACAATACATTACTAGAACACTGGCCAGTTTTGGGTTCTGCAATCATAAAAAAAGAATATGTTAATATTCTAATAGAATAAGGCAGAATGTTGTGTATATGCCAAAATATCTTGCATTTATTCAAAACATATAAATGATCACCACTTTCATACAGGACTGTATGTTCAATTGTATGCACATATTAAAAGTTAAACATATACCAACTATATGCCAATATATATGCAAATAATTACACATATATATAAGTGGCAAAAAAATTCTTAGATTTCATATGTGGTACTATATTGAGAAATATTACTTTTTAATATTACTTTTTACATTTTTAGGACTAGTAAAACCTGGTACTGTCTATGTGTTGCCCAATACCAATGTTTCTAAGAAGACACTAGCCTTCTGAAATATATATTTCCATGAATGTACATGCCACAAAGGAGACCTGGTTTAAATGAACGAGTTGTCAGCTGTGTTGTCAACTCAAGACTGTGAAAATAAAGTGGAGCTGAAGTATATGAACTTATAGACAGCTATGTGCTATCCACTTTACACACTTTCTGCGAAAAGAGTCTCCAGTTTTATTTTACAATACGGTTTTATTGTGCTGACGTCTCTCTGAGGACTGTCAGCTGAATACAGATATTCATAGACACATACAGTATAAAGTCCTGACAAACTCCTTAGAAATGAATGGACCAAGCTTCTGACAGCTCCTGAGGCTTGTGACTCAAAGAAGCGTGTTTTTCTCTCTCTTTCCCTTTCCCTGCTCCGAGCGAGTCTCTTTCAAGGACGTGGGACGCGTCCCTCTCTCCCGCCCGAGGGGGTCATCGGTCCAGACACAGCGTTTAATGAGCCAGTATCCTCTACCTCGTCCCACTTTGATCGCCAGCGCTCGGCGCCTCACCACTACAGGAGGTGAAGTCCTGTCATTGTATTTATAAACCCAGAGATGGCCGGGCTGCTGCCATCTTAGTGAAGGGAAGGGGTGTGACCGGCGGCTGCAATGACGGAAGCCATTCCTCCAATCTATTTATAGGCTCCGTGGCTTAATTATAGCCTAAATGACAAGAGCAGTCATCGGCATTTCATGAACACGATGGCTTGGACGTGTGCTCCAGTGTGCGCCTGTGTGAGTGTGTGCTCTTCTCGAGAGGTCACATCATGAGGCCATCATTACCCATCTCCCTCTCTGCCTCCTCTGAGAGCCTATCAACTCCAGTCCAAGTCACTGTTCGCCAGGAGACCATTTCCCTTGGCAACACATTAAAGGCCTGCAAGGATCGCCAACGCGCTCAAGATAATATCAATAACAATTTGTGATCTCTAGATGCATCAATCCCAGAAGTCAAAAGTTGAACAAGTCGAAAGAAACATATCTACACTCACGAATCAAAAGTAATACAGGTACTCCTCACTTAACGACGAGTTCAGTTCCTACGACTAGGTCGTTAAGCGAATTGGTCGATAAGCGAAGAGCCGCCCCTTACTGATATTTCAAGCACACTGAACTGTTAGTGGGTTTGTGTCAACCGTCTTTAGATATTGTTTTAATGTCACCTTTGCACCATTTATAACATTTTTAGTATATTTGTAAATGTTTATACAGTAGTGTACTGTATACTATAATAAACAGAATAGAGGAAATCAGCTCTAATATACATTACTTAGGTTTGCATACTGTAAATACAGGTAATCGTTTTTATTTATTCTGAATAAAGAAAAGGTCTAAAGGAAACTCCAACTTGATAACTTTGTTTTAATTAGCATAACTCTTATATTTTACAGAACATAAAAATACAATCAGCGAAAATGTATAGACAAAATATGTAGTCTTGGAGATTGCGAACGCTAGTGTAGTGAATACTGACCGACTGCGGGAACGAGACTGAAAGGGTGATGCGAGATGAGATGCTTGACGCTGAGACGCCGTGCTGCCTTTTCCACGACCAAAGTTCTCATACAGCGTACAATACCGACTGGTCGGAGAGCTAGTCTTAAATCCGCGCGGTCGTTAAATAGGTAGGTCGTTAAGTGAGGACTACCTGTATAGCAAAGAATTATTCTGACAAAGAAGACAAAGAATAATTCTGATTCCAATGACATGGCAGAGGAACCATTGTTATTCTTTATTTGACAGTTTTTCTTTGTTTATACTATATCACTTTTTAATAAATCTTATTAATAATTGTGGAGCTCAATACTTTTCTTTGAATACATTAAATGCTGCCACTTCTTTACTTTAGGTAAGGTGTAGAAAAGGGGAGTTTTCTCAATTTAAAATAAATAAATTAAAGATTTAAAGAGCCCCCCCTTTTTGTAAGGTAGTACAGGGTGACTGGTGGAAAGTGTCATTTGAAACAGTGGTTGTGGAATTAGTGGGATTACAACTGGCTTGTCCTGTTTTTATTCCTTTATTCCTGATAAAATAGGGCCACATACACAAGCCGGACGTAATAGGAGCCTGGATTAAGAGTGCACGGTTATCTGTCACTAAGTGCTGAGTGGGTGAGGCTGCATTGTGCTGGTTCCCGTGGGACTAGCATGGGACCGTATCCAGAACTGCCTTGCGTGCACACACACACACACACACAAAAAAGCTTTTGTCACAGTGCCACAGGCATGAAAGAGACACAATACTACCAAACCTGAGAGACTGGCAGAGATCCCATGCATTTTTACAAACAGTCTCCTCTGAAACAGACAAGCAAGTGTAGCGCTTCCATTAAACTTGCAGGGCGCCACCCTCTGGACCCAAAGCACACAATTAAATTGTGGCCAATTTTATGCCTGTCTGTTAATGCATAAATTGAAGATTAGAAACATCCATTAGAAACATGCTCCATGTTCCATCTCTCCATCTGTTTCCCATCCTGATATCCCCCCTCTCTGTCTCTCCCTCTCTCCTCCAACTGAGAATTCGGTGTCTGTGGAATTAAATCCTGTCTTCACTAGAAAGCAGGAGCTGGCGGTAAAGTGCAATTCTGTGTAAGTGAACCGACACCTGAGTTGTTCCCAAGGTACATGGCGGGTGCTCTCACGGGGGACCTCTGTCTGTCCGGGAAAACGCTGATGTTAAACTGAGGGTACTACATCCTCAGCCACAGGTATAGAGGCATGTGGTAAGAAAGCAGGCAGCACAGAGGCTTTCAAGCATTAAAGAAGCACCCATATTTGTTAAAAAAAAATGCATTTGCTCATCCATGCACATTTAACATACTGAAGCTTTTGATTTTAATCTCTACTGATAACACTGACATGGAGGTACAGTATGCTACAGTGCATGCCTGGATGGGTAAATATTCCCTCTGGAAATGGAGGAAAGTGACCATTTGCCTTTTCTGAAATATTGTGGATCCGGCGTTGTTCTGAACATCACTGAATGTTTCTAACTCAATCTGACAAGCGGCCTTGATTTGACAAACAGGCATTTCCAACTACGATGAGGCAACTGTGGTTATGGGCTAGGTAAGATAACGGGGTCTTATAATGGGTTTTATATTATTTTCTAAATTATATTTTATTGAATTTTCAAAGTCGTACAACAATTACAGACAACACAATGCAAACAACAACATCAATTCCAAAGTAAGAGAAAAAAACTAAAAAACTACAATAAATAAAATACTAAAATAAATCTGTATTCATTAATCATACGTGAGATGTGCGTAGTGACTCAGATTACTACACTGGCTGCTCCAGAGGGTCCTGAAGGGTCTGTGCTCCTATGGGTCCTCAGTATAACAGAGATATTTATTCCACTTAAGGAGGAAATCTTCCACTCTGTGTAGCAGTCAGAAGGAGAGTCTTTCATAGGCAGCTACTTTGCTAAGCAGGAGGTGCCACTCTGCCAGGGAGGGAGCTTGTGTTGACATTCATTGCTGAATCAACAGCCTCCTACCCAGCATCACTGCAGTGTGAACCCAGTCTGAGTCTGAGGAAGGGAGGTCCTCAGTTAAGGAAGGGTCCCCCAATACAAAAAGCCTAGGGCAAAAAGGGATCTCAAACCCTATATGGTTCTGTGTAGCTCAGTTGGTAGAGCATGGCGTTGGCAACGCTTAGGTTGTGGGTTCAATTCCCACTGGGACCACATGCACTGAAAAATGTATGCATTCACTACTGTAAGTCGCTTTGGATAAAAGCGTCTGCTAAATGCCATATTTTATTACATATATTACTATAATCCCCTCCACACTCCCATGCACCAATGCCCAAAAGTCAATGAAGGCATTTGCGCGACTATGGGTTGGGCAGCACAATAGGGGGTGTGACAATGAAACAGTCGGCGCTATGCAAGTTTGGTGTCAAATAATGAGTTTGCGTTAATGTCCAACTAGACCACCTCTTAACGCAAAAGCTGGCGCTCTGTGCAATTTGGTGACTTTATTGATGCGCACATATGAACATAAGGTTATCTGAAATCACATGAGAATGTTTTGTGAATATTGTGAATTTCTCCCCACGTTGAGGCAAATCGTCCAATCCATGGGTAACTTGCAAGCGTAATCAATTAAGCTAAAAACTATTTCACCACAGCTTGTGGTTATTCAATGCATGGACATGAAAGACTGAAGCCAGCAGGCCATCCATTGCTACCGTTCAGTAAGATACACCTGTTAAATAAATATATGCTTGTATGGCCATTGTTTTTCTTATGTGAAAGGGTTTTATTCTTTCCATTTGCACTACAGAAAATGCAGTACATAATTGGATGCCGAAGGCAATATCGTGAGCGATACCCTGGGTTTGGTAGCCGGTGTTGGCCAGACGGCTATCAGTTCGGCTGTACATGCAGTTTCTTGTCCAACATGCAAATTAGTTTATTACTTTTCCTACACCCGACAGCCAGCAGAGAACTAAACAGGATTTTTATACGCAATGTGGATTCCCTGGGGTCTTGGGTGTCATTGACTGCACACATGTGTAGTTGGGTGCACCATCTGATCACCATCTGATCATTTATGTGAATCGGAAGGGTGTCCACTCCATTAATATCCAGGTGGTTTGTGATGCACACTCCAGGGTGACGCATGTGTTTGCCAATTAACCTGGGTCTACTCATGATTCTTTTATCTTGGCCAACTCCGTCATTCCTACAGCCTTTCAGCGGGATGCCCACCAGGATGGGTGGCTACTAGGGGACAACGCTATCCATTAAAACCATGGATGATTACGCCATACACTGTGCCCACAACACCCACACAATGTGCTTTTAACCGTCTTTTTTCTAGGGCCAGATCAGTGATCGAGAGAACCTTTGTAATGTTAAAAATCTGCGTTTCAGATGTTTGGACAGGTCGGGTGGTACATTACAGTACAGCCCTCAGAAAGTCAGTGTGTTCTTTGTGGCATGTTGTGTCCTACACTACATTGCCCTGCACCATGGATGTCACGTTGACCTCGCAGAGGACACATTACAGGACTTAAGACGGAGAGAGGCAGAGCTGCATGTGGCGATTGAAGGGGTTGGAGAGGCTCAGGACGCATGGGAGATCAGGGACCGGCTGCGGAGCTGGTTCCCTAGTGAGTAGGCTTACTGCATGACAAACATAAATGAAACAGGCCTAGTAGCAGTTGTTTGTTATTTATTGCTTTCCATTTAACAATTACATTAAGTTAGAAGAAAATAAACGTTTTTTAAGTTGGAAAGCCTACAAATAAGGAAAAAAAGAGATGGTAACATAAAACACTTTCTTTTAACAATGTAGGTCTCAAAATATAAACTCAAATCATGAAAATAACAAATTAATGTGCGCCTTGTTTTCGCCCTCTGATTCGCTCTCCTCTTTTGAGAAGCGCTCCTGGCGCAGCTGCGCAAAACTGTCAATTTGCTATAGCGTTAGTGCACTGGTATTTAAAGGGATAGAAAATAGGTGTTCTGATTGGCCATTATGAAACCAAACCCCCACCACACCCACATGTATTTTTTTCAAGTTAATCCAACCTATTTTACAACTGCGCCGGAGGTGCGCCACCGTCCTCACTTTGCGTCTGCGTTACCGACACCGTCCTGATTCACCAAATTAGGGCCCTTCATGTCCCTTACCATATATAGATACAACGCATAAAGGGATATCATTGCCTGAGGGACCGTCAGTGGGCCCAAACATACTTTTTAGCAAGCTCTGAATTTGTAGATGTCTCCAGAACTGTTGACTTGATAACCCAAATTCTGCTTGGAGGTCACTAAATGACCTAATGTTCCTGTCTCTGTATAGATCACTCAGTACTGTAGTCCCCGTCTTTAACTATGTGTCCCACAGATCCACTCTGATCCACCGCCTTCTGGAATCTACGCAGGCATATTTTAGGTAGTTTTCCCTTCCATAAGAAGGTGTTACACAGCCTATGCAATTTGTGAATGAATTTGATTGGTGTTCTAATCGGTAAAGATTGTAAAATATAGTTCAACGTTGGCACAATGTTCATTTTTAAAACATTAGCCTTGCCCCACAGGGACAAATAGAGAGGAGACCACCTTTTAAACCAAGTTTTAAATTGGTTGAGTAGGGGCTCAAAATGGATTCTACTCAAATCTGCAAGGAATGTGATGCGTAAATAGTTCACGCCCCTCTCTGGCCATTTGAAACTGTCAGCCTGGAACAGTGTTTTGGGACAGTAAGAGGTTAGGGGCAAGGCTTCACATTTAGACCAATTTATCTTATAACTTGACAGTTTAGAGAAGGAGGTGATACTGGATAATAAAGATAGTACAGATTTCTCTGGATCAGTAACAAAAAGCATTATGTCATCTGCATAGAGCATCAATTTGTGAGTGTTTTGGCCCATCCGGATGCCAGGGAAATTCACATCTAGACAAATCGTGGCTGCCAGTGGTTCCAATGCGAGTGCAAACAGCTGAGGGGACAGGGGGCACCCAGCCACGGCCCACGCAGAAGTAGGGTGAGATAAACCCATTTGTAACTACCGCAGCGGTCGGTTCCCTATAGAGCAGTCTGATCCAATCAATAAAACCTTTTCCAAAGCCAAATGATTCCAGTGTGAGGAATACACACTACCACTCCACCCTGTCAAAGGCCTTTTCAGCGTCCAGAGACAGGGCAGTGGTGGGTGAGCAGTCATTACGGACAGACCACATTATATCAATTAGACGCCTAATGTTGCCAGAAGAGTTGCGGTTGCACATGAAGCCTACTTGATCCTGGTGGACAAGGGTGGACACGACTCCATCCAACCTAATGGCTAGAATCTTTGAAACGATCTTTCCATCATTGTTAATAAATGAAATAGGTCTAAAGCTTTTAGGATCTGTTGGTTCTTTATCCTTCTTGAGGATAAGGGAGATAAGAGCCTGATATAAGGTGGGGGGTAGAAAGCCAGTTCTCCTAGAATTATCATACATGTCTAACAGCATAGGGGCCAGGTCGACTGCATAAAATTAGTAAAATTCGGCACTAAATCCATCTGGCCCAGGAGACTTGCCCAATGACATCTTCTTGATCGCATGTACTATCTCTTGTAGTTATAGGAGCCTCAAGTGCCTCCCTTTGTTCGCTGGACAGCCTATGGAGATTCAACCTGCTCAGAAATGCTGTAATTTCATGGGGTTCTGCGATGAATTCTGAGCTGTACAGCCCTGCAAAGAACTCCTGGTCCCTGACTGCAGGTATTGTGCTGAGAGACTCCCTCTGTTTGATGTAATTGGTAAGATGTTTCCCAGCCTTGTCCCCCTCTTCAAAGTATTTTTGCCTGGTCCTGAATAATGAATATTCTACTTTTTGGGTAAGAAGAGCATTGAGGCTATACTTCGCTATAATTTGCTTCTCAATCTCCTGTTGTCTTGCCATGCCCTCTTTCTTTTTATGTGTAGCATGTTGAATTATATAACCTCTTAAAAAAGCTTGAGAGCTTCCCACGACACTCCAGGAGATGGAGCGGAAGGCATATTAGTCTCTTTATACATATCGATTTGGGCCTTCAGAGCGATCTTAAAGTTGTCATCTAGTAATAAGCTAGCGTTGAGTCTCCATCTCCGGGACTTATTTGCTGTATTGAAAGGGAAAAGGCATACATTCACATCGGCATGATCCGATATAACTATGCTCCCAATCGTGCATGAAAGCGTGGCAGAGAGCAGGGAACTGGAGACTAAAAAATAGTCAATTCCAGAATAAACGTTGTGGGGATTTGAATAAAATGTATAATCTCTTGCTGTCAGGTTAAACAATCTCCACAGTCTATCAGACTAAGAGCTTTACTCAGGCTTTCCAATACAGTTACTGATCTACGCGAGTGAGAGGTGGATGGGCTGCTACAATCCATTATAGGGTCCAAGGCCTGATTAAAGTCACCACCCATTAGAATAGGATAGTCCCCCATATCAGCTAGCTTGCATTCCAAATCACCCAAAAAGGCATAGATGTTAGCCCAAATCATTCTCTGCAAGAACAATGACTACTCTCCCCATGGTGTCCTGTGTAACCCTCTGGCATTTAAACTGTAAGTGTTTATTGACTAAGGTGGCCACCCCCCTGCTCTTACTCGATCCTATGGAGAAGTACACATGCCTAGACTCAATCCCTGTGAGATGAGTCTCTTGAAGAAAGATGACGCCATGTTTTTTAGCTTTGAGCAAGACCCTCCGCCTCTTAACTAGTTAGCCCATCCCCTTTACATTCCATGATGTGAAATTTAGCCCCTTATTGCCATCTAAAGACATTTAGTGTAGTAGAATTTGCACCAAACATAGAGCAGCCCTGTAAGAGTAATGTAGAGATACAGAGTAATAATAAAAAAAAATAAAAAATAAAAAATAAAAAAAATAATAATAATAATAATACAATTTAAAAAGGAGAAGAAACAAACCTAAAAGAAATGGCATAGCTGTGAGTGCACAAGTCTAACTGTGCACTAGACACTTCATCGAGAGGTCCGCAATTCGCAACCTAAAGCCGCCGAGAGGCGATGGCACCATCACAACACAACTATGCTGCAACCCTTGTACAGATCAAGACTAGAGTAGAATTCTAGTACTTGAACTGTTTAACGTGAGGTGCTGACTTGCAGCTGTAAACAAATAACTAATAAAGGAGCTGTAATAATGGAAGGCAAGCCGTTTGTAGTCAAAATAACGGTAGACCCATTATAAAGCACAAAGGTTGAGAGTTCAACAGTGTATTATTTTAAAATGAACAAAAATCTTGGAATTTGGAGAAAAAATTGAATTCTAGCGGAAGCTATTAATATAACACATTAGATTTAGCTGCAGTCAGCTAGTTTAGTCAGTGTAAATCATAGCAAAGAAAAACATAACGACCAACATTACATAGCAAGCATTGAAATCGGGAGCTAGGTAAAGCACGGAAAATAGCTGGCTAACTGTCACTCTACACTCTACTCTATACCAACGATGCATAAACAAAGTAAGATATTTGACTTACGTGGTTGGAAGCGAGTATGTCCCATAGCTGCTGGCTATTACAGCCAGTCAAGCTAAGGAGTCCTGCCGGTTCATCCATTCATGCAGCAGTCGGCTAGCTGCATTATCACGAGAGTGAAAGTCTATTGCCCATGCTGCACCGTGTCCAATGTCTGCACAAGGCCCGTTACCCTGGCATCGATGCAATAAGCCATCCACAGACTCACTATAGACAATCACATGGATTCAATAAATCATTGAGCCTCCTTAGGATCGTCGAATTTGCGTTGGCCGTCCCGGGTATCAATTCTCAGGACCACAAGGTAAAGCAAGGCAAACTTAACTTGGCGTTTGTGCAACTTTCCCTTGCAATCCCGGAATCTCTGCCTTTGGATCTGCACCTCTTTGCTGTAGTCCGTGTAGATACCGATACGGTAGCCCTTCCAGCGTACCTCCTTCTTCTCCCTGGTTACTCCCCTGATGAGGGTGACATCTTAGAAGCAGAGGAAAGTTGCAATCATGGCCCGGGGAACATCACTACCTGACCGGGCGCCGATTATTCTGTGTGCTCGCTCCAGCACCAGTCCTCTGGGGCATCTCTGAGATAGTTTGTTCCAGGAAGGAGAGGGCGTCTTTTCCCTCACATTGGTTTGGAAAGCCAGTGAAACGCAAGTTATTCCTCCTCGCTCAGGTTTCTTGATCATCCACTTTCTGGCAAAGATGCTCGACTTCGGACCGGATGGCGGATGGTGTGGCAGCGGCTTCTTTGGCGGAATCCTCTAGAAAGTCCAACCATTTCTCTGCATTTTCGAGATGCTCCAGGACAACGGTAAGTTTCCCCTCGATTGACGATGTTGTTTTCTTTATTTCATTACGTTCGTTTTCCTGGTCCGCTTGCATTTGTATCAGGAGCTGGTGGATGCCAGCAATATCCTTCAACATGTTTTCCGAGGGATTGTATCCAGCAGTAGTTTGGCCTGCGTTGGCGGCCTTCCTGGCACCATGAGTAGTATCTTCGTCTAGGTCTGGATTTAACCTTGTGTTCGGCATCTTTGGTGGATATACCATAAAAAACTGCACAAAATGTTACTCAAAGTAATAAGAGGTCGATTGAAAGTTGTTTAGTGAAAGGATTCGGTTGCTTGAAAGGTAAAGTAAAATAAAAATTGCAATGGTGCCGGGAGCTCCGTCTTGACTCATGACTCATATTGGGGGGGGGGTTATTCTTAATTACGATTGTGGTTTGATGTTCTATTGGTAACAGCCATGGTTTGATGTTCTTTGGGTTCCGGTGGAGCAATAACAGGGATAAGCATACACTGAGATCAGAAGAACAAGTGATTCTGCAAGGCTGCATGGAACAATTTTCCACACTGACTTCAGCTACTTGAGTTGCCTGCTTTGCAGAGGTTAGGTGTAAGGCCCACTTAAACAAAAAAAGTAGACAGATTGCATAACTGTAGGAGTCTCTGTGGGGATTCTGGATACTCAGAATGTGGTTTATTCTTATTGATTTGGACAACAGTGTTGTCGCACGCCTCTGTGGTGTGGCAGCCCTCTTTATGTAGTATATATAAAATATACAGCTCACATTCCACTTAGAGTACTGCTATTTACAGTACATGGAACTTTTCACACATTTACAAAATATATTGCAAATATTACTGTATAAGGTCCAGTGATATTGGGGGTGGGGGTGTGTGATAATTGAATATATTGGATTTTTTATGCTTTTTTAAGAGGAACCAAAAAGTAAACAGACACAATGTTTTCTTGTGAGGCCAAACAATGGTTGCAGCCTGTGCATTTCATATGCTCTTTACATAAATTATAAAATGCAAATTATGGAAATAAAGTTGAAATGTTTCAGAAAACACAATACTATTGAACTGTAAGTAAGCTATTATTACTGCTGTAGGTTGTATTTTTAGTACACTTAAAGAAAATACATTGTAAATGGCAGTCAAACCTTTCTCACGGACCATGTTTATCATTTGTAAATGGATCAGTAAAATAACACACACCTATCACAGCCCGTGGCTGTTGATAGGGATGCATGCTGATTGTATGATGAATCCAGAGAGGGACCTTTACATTTGTTGTACTGCCACACAACTTATCTTAACTTAACCCTAACATACATTGCAACAATAATAGTCATCAGAATCATCATCTTGTTTGGAATAAAACTCCCAAACCGGTCTGGTCTTGCCCATGGCTAATGTTGGCAAGTAAGCTGAATGACTACACAAATCTATCGACATTCCTAAGCGTTGATTCCACGTTTTTTTTTCTGCTGTTCTAAGAAACCAATTTTCCTCCCAATTTCATAGCCAATTATACCCTCTCTTTCATGTCAATTATCCCCTCCCTCATATTTAGAGCTCGCTGCCATAGTCCTGAAACCGGTAGTGACATGCGGTGGAGCAACGCCTCATCCGAGCCGCAACCCACCAAGCCGTCACTGTGACTCTGGTATGCACACAGGGCCACTGCTATACACAGCAATCTCGTATCGGCTTCCTTCCCCCTTCCCTGGGGCAGACAGCCAATTGCCGCCCCTTAGTGGCACTGCCAGCCAGATCTGAAACTGGCGCAACCTGGTGGAATCGAACCCCGTTCGCAGTGGGCAGCGTCAGACGTTCTCCTGCTACACCACCCAGGAGGCCACACTTTTTTGTTTGAATTGTAATGGTTTAATTACACTGTGCTAAGTAATCTGCACAGACCGGAGTGCTGTGGGGAGGGACAGCCTGAAATGCGTTCGCATGGTGGTTGCATAACGTCGTTCATCAATATTCAAGCAGCTCTATTCTGAGTTTACAAACTGGACTCCCGTGGAAATCCTTGTGCCTCGCCGAAGCCAACGGCCAGTGCTTGCACTCGGCGCAGGTGTAGACGTCTACCATGAACACTGTCCACAGCAGGTGCATGTGCCCACAGCACCTGCGCACGTCCCAAAGGGCTGCACAGACACACAGCAACCAAACAGTACGCAGTGCACTGCACAGACCAAAAGCGGTTATGCAGCCTTACGCCACTGAGCCTAGAGGACAAGAGCAGAAGGGAAAGGGCCAGTTCTCTGTGGATGGACCTTGCCTTCAGAACAGCACATGTCTCTTATTGTGAGATAGAGATCTAATTATACTGGAAGACTGAACAAGTGGGACTTTAGTGAAAAAGGCGAACACTTGCAGTTTTACTAAAGAGCTCATGGTGGGATGTTCACTTATGAATATGCAGTACTGACTTTGACTTGTGGATGCTGCACAGAGCAGAAGAAAATTAATTCAAGGCTGAAATCACAATAACGGCAGGCAAAAGAACAACAATGTCAATTAGTCATTCATGTGTTTGCATTCAACATTTTTTTAATAGCGTAAAGACTGACTGGCCTGACTCATAGCACCAAGGAAGCCAGGAAGAAAATCAATAATCTTTCAGATATGAAGTGAATTTGCGATGCTACATTTGGATAAAATGAGATATGATGAGAGCTATAACAGTGCTGCAATTATCCTTAATGGCCAACACGAAAGGAAGTAGCAGGGTCTTCCTAATTAACCCAGCCCAGTGGTAACAATGTTACATTTTCAGAGCAAACTGAAATGTGTCACTCCCTGTTGTTATTGCAGGATAGTTCATGACCCGCTACCATGCACATTTTCATTTATGGGTATAAACCTCAAGCCACACTGAGCTTGTTAAACAGCAATGTGGCGGGTCAGCATTTTGTGTTTAATTATTTACCCTGGCAGGGGACAGGCAGGTTTCGAGTTTTACCTAATTAGTCATTAGTCTTGACATGTCACAACCTGACATATTTCAGCTCCTGGCAGACAGATGCTGCTGTAATGTTTTGATGGAACTTTCTGTCGAACTTCTACCCTCAAAACCGTAAATCATTTGCACTATTACATAAAGGTAGTGGCTAAAAGGGTAGAAACACTTGGGTAGATGAGGGACAAAAAGTAAATTGAAAGCAGCAGGTGCTTCCACAAAGATGTTTTTCCTGAGTTAATTAAGCAATTAATATGCCAGAATGATCAGGGTTGTGTACAAAAAGGCCAGGCAGGCCTGGTTACATATAATTATGGCTAGCATGGCTAGAAGACCTGAAACTGGTGGCTGGTGACTTTGAAAGAGAGGTGATTATTGGGGACGTTTGGCAGGGGCTTCAGTGATGAGGACAGCTCAAATTTCTGATGTGTCACGAGGAAAAGTGTTCATCAGGTGATGTCAGCATGGAGCATGGATTGTGATGTACATGCATTAATTTGAGGTGACAGGCTAAGCAGGTGAGCAACTCTAAATCAACTGACTCCAAATTTCAATCTAGATCGCGATTAGGAAGTTCCATATAAAGCTATCCATTTTTGGGCACTACCTGTACATGTTAAGGGCAACAAGATTTTTTTTTACAACAAATCTGTATTCCCACTTTTTTTACTCAATTTGGAATCCCCACTCGTTATTGTAGGCCAGTCCCATCACTGGAACCTTCTCCATCAAATCATGCTAGTGAGCATGTTCTCTGAAATGCATGCATACAGCTGCTACTTCTTCTCACTCTATAATCCCCCAGCTATGTTGTGCCTTTATTCTTCCAGAGGAGTGCCCAAATAATGTGAACTGGGCAGACAAGCGACAGGTGCCCGATCGGGCAAAGGAGTCCCAAGTGTGATGAGGCACACACTGCCAACTTAATCCTTCCCTCCTCGGGTGGTGTCAATGCGACAGACAAGGATTTAGGCACATCGCTGCACCAAATCGGATTTTCTAATTGTAACCATAGTTTACTATATAATTAGCATTTCAAATGTAGTATATCTCTATATATATCAGCACTTGACTATTACATTAATTTGAGGTCAGTACGTATTTAAAAGTATATAAAATGTATTTATAGTAGCTAGAACTATTCACAGAAACTTTAAATGCTGATTCATACAAGTGTTCAATCTGGTCACACCTTTGTTTTATGCCCTTTCAGAACCACTTCATATGCCCTTTCAGACAGTCACCAGTCATTTGAAAACAAACAACAAAAGCATTTATTGCCATTGCTATAATAGTTCAGTTAGTCACCTATGCTCCTTAAAAGCTGTTGCCATTTAATTGTTGCTGTAAACATACTGCAGTTAAAGGGAGGCACCAGCTTGCGCAACATTTTGAACTCATACAAGACTAAGGTTTGCGGTGGTGAGAAAATCAACATTTCGAAATTGGCAACGGGCCTCCACTTCCTGGGCTCTCTTGGCTCTCTAATTGGACGGTTTGAAATTGACAGGTGTCAAAGGTGGTTCAGCTGGAACTATCACAGACCTGTGCAGACTTGACAGCAATTCCCTTCCCCACCTTCTACCCTGGGGGCAGAGGAGCAAGGGGCTACTACACCCTTGCTATGGTAAACAATGCCTTCCACTCCCCATCACCCACATGACTCCACAAGATTCCCTGCAGAGAACAAAACCTTATGCAATATTCCACGAATAACTCAGTTGAGTCAGTGGAGATTATTCCCCTTACATGCTCACTTAAGCATAATTCTCTCACCGGTAAGCATGGAATCACCATGATCATAGCAATACCAGGAATTCAATATGATACACACATGTTCAGTTTATATTTGATTTATACAGCATTAGAAACATTAATTAATTGCAGAATTTGACCATAAAATGTATGGTGAACTAGGCTTGCTGCTGACAAAAACAGAGGCTTATAACAGCAGTTTAATTGGAAAATCTCTTCATGTTTCATGGGACTACGAGGGCAATCTACTGTGACTACAATCTACTGTCTTCTCCCTCTGAATAGTTATCCTTCTCATAGTGCTTTCGTAGTGCTCTGCTTATTTATACACATACCCAGCTGTAAAGTTCAGTGTTCGCATGGGTATAGTAAGAACAAGCACTGCGGTTTGAGAGCCTGCCAAAATCATTTTCCCCCTTATTAATTTGGACACAGAGCCTGCATTGTCGTCGCATTACCCAGTCTTTTCTGTGCGCTCGGGAGCTGTGAAGCACACCAACACCCCCCACACACACCCTTCAGTGCCCCTAAAGTCACTGACCTTAAAGGCGTACTTGCGGCTGATGTTGTCCGACAACTGGACCGCAGCGATCCGAAAGCTGAGGAGTGGGAGGCTACCCAGAACCCCTTCCTCTTTCTCGTCTGGGCAGCGGAAGGAGAAACAAAAAAATCTGGAATCAAAATTCGCACCAAGGAAGATGGAGAATGAAGACAGGAGCAAAAGCAATCAGGTTTCAGACCTAAAGAAAGGGACCCCCCCCTCCACCCCAAAAAAACAGGCAGCTCCCCAGTCACAATCCTCTTCAACAGCCAGCTCCCCTTGTCTGTGGTGAGACTGTAGAGAAACGATGATAAGCCAAACTCGCAACTAGCTAGTGGATCCTGTCATAGATATCCGTTTTCTGTAGTCCTGAGTCCGGTATAAACCAACAGCAGCATCCACAAACGTAGCTGCATGGATGTGTTAGAAAGCCTTCAGCAGGGAATAGAAAAAGAGAAAAATACTTTGGGTAATTAAATAATGAATCGCATCATGAAAATTTCATGGAGAGCGTGGCTGACGGAGAGATCCAATGTGTCGTGTGCAGCTCCTCTCTGCGTCTGAGTTTTAGAGCTGTGGAAAGGCAGG
Source organism: Aldrovandia affinis (assembly GCA_029706075.1). Lineage (NCBI taxonomy): Eukaryota > Metazoa > Chordata > Actinopteri > Notacanthiformes > Halosauridae > Aldrovandia > Aldrovandia affinis. The sequence goes on from JAINUG010000322.1 coordinate 97,806, forward strand.
AGAATCTCTCTCTCTCTCTCTCTCTCTCTCGCTCTCTCTCTGTCTGTTTGGGAGAGCGTTGAGCCCTGCGTGTGTGCGCGCGTGTGTGTCAATGTGTGTGCCTCGCTGAGAGGGCAGAGTGGCTGAGAGGGAAAGAGGCGGTGGGAGCGGTGTTTGTTCAATGCTGGCGTGTTTCTGAGTGGAGCAGAGCCGAACTGAGCCCGGAGATAGCGATCAGCCCTCGTGACTCAGTGTTGTTGGAATCTGGGACCTGGCCCCTCGCCAAGTGTACCTGTCCTCCAGTGGGAGGCTGTGGGCTCTGTCGCAGGTGCACGTAGACACACGCACATAAACACACACACACATATTCACTCATATTCACAGAGGCCCAGCCCTCCCCACAGAAGCAATCATGCATACACACACACATGCAAGAACGCACACACATACGCAAACACAATTATTATTGCAGGAAGGTGAATGACTGTACTGTAGATATAAGCTACGTCAGACACCTAGGACACACCTAACACACACTAAACATACACACCCTAGGCTGGGGCCAGTGTAAAACAAAGTAATCAGGCAATGGTTGTGTTTCATATTTGTTGGTCTAAGAAAGGGCTGATAAATGATAATGCCAACCAGATTGCAAAACTGGTCACAATGGTTTCGGCATCTGGGAGCAAAACTGGTCCACACCCCAAAACAACATACAAGGAACTGTGAAAAACATAATCTCCAGACATTCTATCAAATTAAAGGCTTTCCTTTAGACACCTGTTTTGAACATTTCATCTTTAAGTATGAACACATGGAACATAAATCACACAAGCGACCCAAGTGAAGGGCATTTATGATGGCCAGTTAAAGTGGTGGTCCTTTCAGGTCAACGGAAGGTCAAGATCTGTGCATTTCAAGTGAAAGAGAAAACCATTTGGCCAAAGGCGATTCATGCTTTTGCATTTTTCCTGAATGCACAGGACAGGACAATACACCTTAATTTCTCGCAAATGATGGTCCTCAACAATACCACCGAATGCTTGGGAAGTGTAAAGCCACCAGCAAATTCTGTATCTTAGTTGTTGCTTATTCACATTCACAGTTTTGAGTCATTTTCACTTCCTCCGTCAATACAGCTGGCAAGATGGCAATATCACAGAAAACAAAAACCGCCCATTCTTGCCACCTCTTCCCCACTGGCATGCCAATCCAAGCATTAAATTGCTCCGTCACACATTCCCTCATTCCGTTCCATAACGCAGCTGGAGAGATTGGAGCACAGAGATAAGGCAACATGTTATGAATATTGAGGGGTTACTGTGGCCCAAAATACAAATCAGCGCCAGTCTCTGCATATGCCTTAATTTAATTTGAAAAATGACTCTGCTTTCCAATGAGTGAATGGGAGGGAGGGAGGTTAACATCTCAACGAGCTGCACAGCCCCAGCCCGGAAAGGATGTAGTCCAAAAAGTTTTTTCTTCTCTCTCTCTCTCTCTCTCTCTCTCTCTCTCTCTCTCTCTCTCTCTCTCTCTCTCTCTCTCTCTCTCTCTCTCTCTCTCTCTCTCTCTCTCTCTCTCTCTCTCTCTCTCTCTCTCTCTCTCTCTCTCTCTCTCTCTCTCTCTCTCTCTCTCTCTCTCTCTCTCTCTCTCTCTCTACCGTTCTCTCTGTCTCTACCGTTCTCTCTCATTGTCATGCCCACAAACACTCTCTGAGCTGTGGAGGGTAAAACCTTAAAGCAATATTAGCACTAGTTAGACAGGTTATTAAAGGGGCCCAGGGCAGTTCAGTGAAATATTAATTAATTTGAATTCAAACTGATTAACAAGTAATTTAAAATGAATAATTTGACATGTACATCTACTTGAAACTTCAAATGAAGGTTTTCTGGAAGCAGTAAGTAAATATTTCAATATTAACCCCCAGGAAAGTATTTAGTTGGATACACATTTATGAAGTACGCACTAAGCCAACAGCTCTTTGAAGACAGGTTTATAAATCCTTGATAAATCCACCCAAACACGTTTTCCATAGTTTCCATAGAGCCTCCCCAGGTGCATTTTAAATGCTTGAGAGGAACATAACCCTTTATGTACTGTGATGCTCCACAACAAGGGTTGAGTCGCCCTGCTGTCAAGTTTACTAAGTTTATTTTTACAGCAGATCACGCTGCTCCACTGGCTGATATAATCATCAATACTTACAGCTCTGTTGGGAAAGACAACATTCCCATCAACATTCATCCACACCGTTTACACAGCTGGGCTCACGCTGGAGTTATTCAGCTGTACCGAATAATATGCAGTACCTGTTTCTAAAGGACAACGTGTACCTTCCAGGATATGAACATGTGACCATTGTGACCATTAGGTCACAAGGCCAAAGCCACCACTGTGGCACCCCAGTGATGAGGGCAGGCCCAATGTGCTTACAGTATATCAGTAGCAATTATTTGGCTTAAAATAAAGGAGGCTGAAACCCATACTTTAAAATAATAATATAAATGTACACTCTTCATTCGTCATGGCCAAATTAAATGAATATCAACTTTGTAAATATCCATAAATCTGATCTGTGCAGATCAGGCAGGTTAATGCTCATGAAAAAGCACAAAGTTTTGACCAAACTGAAGTTTGCTAGGCTTTATTTTACTTTCCTCAAAGCCAGTGTGCTTATACAGTTATTGGAGGGATTTAGGTTAAAAGTGTAACCTATTTCATAAAAAAATATTCGGTTGATCTTTACTCTTTACATTCTCTAATGTGACATGAAGAAAGGGAATGCTACAACAAGACACAATTAAGACACTTTGCGATTACTTTGCAATTGCCAACGGAATATTTAATTAGTTGGCACGCTTGTTAATTAAGCAAAATAAATTAAAACAATTTGAGACTAATGGTCGATTTAAAGATAAGATTTCAGCCTCCTCTATTCCTAGCTCACCATGACTGCTGTATATACGTACATGATGCTAAACACATATTCTGGGGACCTGGAGCTGAAGACTGTTTACACTGATACAGTCTTGAATCTGAGTACACAAACACGGTTGAGTTGGGGAGGGGCTTCGGGGCATACCACACTTCCACATTCCACATCTTTTACCCATCACACGCACATGCGGACAAGGCCAAAGGTCACTGCCACGCCCAATAAACCAGGCCATCCCAACCAAGATGGCAGATAGTGCCTCACGGAGAACAGCAGGGGGGGTGAGGGACTGCTCACGACTCAGTATGAGGTCACCCTTGAAGAGGTTGAATTTGCTGAGAGTTTGCCCACTTGGGGGCAGTTAAGGTTTCCTGGCGAGTGTTTGAGAAGGGTCAGCAATGGTTCGAGAAATGAGCACTATGCAGTAGACTTCTGGGGCCCATAGGTTTAGCTGTGAGTGACATTCATCTCATAAGCGCTGAAATTCCTATGGCTAGTCCTGCCCTTCCGAGCCTCTCTCACCATCCCCCAGAAATTGACAACCCGTTGAAAAGAACAACCTTGACCTCAGTATGGATGAGTAAATATAACAACCATGTCCAGAAAAAGCAGTTGTTACTTGCAGGTGTTACCCAATCAATACTTACTGTGCAAACAGCAAACATAGTCAACCTGGATTTTTATTATGTGCAACATACATCAGAAAATCTAAAAATTGAGCCAATTCAGTTTGAACAAAGGTTCAGACACACTCACTCTCTGTATCCTCATTACCTCACACACGGTTACGATCAACATCAAATGGCAAGTCTGTCCTGAGCGCACCCTGTTTGGGTTTCAAGACAAAGCGAGGCTTTGTTCTAAAATGCCTACACAGCACATACATTTCTCTACGCTGCAAGGAACACATCATTTATTCAGTTCCACGGAACCCAGTTTAATTTCCTCCCAATAACACAATTTCCACAACAATACAGCAGTTAAAAGTGGTTCTTGTTTTTCTTATTGGAGTCAATTATGGGTTTTTTTTTAGGCTTGCGAATATCGCAACACTTTTTTTTGTTGCTGTTGAATTAATACCTATTAAATGAGTTGTATAAAGCAGTCTTTATTTTTATTCTGGGGCTGGATTATCATCCTTGATTGATTTTAATCATCTGAAATGCTAAATCTAATCTTCTCTGCTGATGTTATTGTAATCATGTGAATTCATTTTAGGGGAAAGCACCTCTGAATGTACAAGCTGTTTTTATTCAACTTTAACATCCCAATTTTCAGACTTCAACGGTGAAAGATTGTACTTGGCATCATCATTACTGTTACTCTACTCTTTCAATACCGCATAGCATGTGAACAGACTTGCTTATAAGAAATAACTACAATGCCACAAGAGACACGATTAGCCCACTGAGCTAAAGACTCAAGTCCCCAGCCAAGGGAACGAATCATACTCTTATTGACGTCACTTTATGCAGCGGATGCTCACGTGCTTTACTCACGTCTTCTGAGCTCCGCTACATATAGCACATGTACTGTATATAACCATGTGGAATCAGGAACTTTTTCCCAAATTCTGCTGGGAGGTAAAAGGTGCACCGTTGCATACACGGTGAAAGTACGCAGTACTGCAGTGCCTCCAAATGATAAGAAACAGATTGATGAAGAAAAGGGGAGTTTGTCCCATTGCTGCTTTAGTTTTGGAGCCTTCCGGAGGTTGCACTGCTGTAAGAGTGGTCCTCACCGGAGGCAATGTAAGCAGACACCAGGGAGCATATTTAAGTAAAGTTTTCCGGCAGGAAGCCAGCTGAGGCAGAGGAAAACCCAATACCTTGGGACCGGGCAGGCTGCTTGACTATAAGTTTGTTGTCACTGGCCACATGAATATTACTGGAGGCAGCGCCATGGACTTGCCTGAGGGTCTGAAATTCCTCTCCCGGGCAGGGGAGCATTGCGGGAGAGATGGTCTCTCGCTTATCACGTAGGCATTTCATGCATCCATATAATAATATGAACACAGCACATTACGCAAAAACTATCTATCGATTTCCATTTGTGCTCCTCTGCATTTTATGGGTGGTGGAAATGGGAGGTCATTCTGAAAGCTCTTCACCGCAATCATTGCATGAGGCTTATCTGGTGTGAAACACCATGGCGACCCATTTGTTTGTTGTTCCGCACAACTGGTTTCAGACACATCCCTTCCTGGAAAAGCTTTGCGGTTGCTGCAAGACATAAGCATGTTACAGCTTATGTACACATTTAGAGTGTTTTTTCAAAAATCGCTAAGTCCACTTTTGGTCAAGGGACTTGAGTGAGTTTTGGAAAAACACTCTTCAAATGTAAAAATACAATGTACACAATGTAATGTACATAACAGCCTTTTGGAGATGGATATTTGTGATGCACATTGTCTTCAACAGGTCATATGGAATGGGGGAGAGAATTCCAAATGGAATGATAAGCTTAGTGCGGCCAAACTCCACCACTGAACTTAGAGAAGTGGCTATGGTTTGCAAGCCATCCACTCAGGTCAGTTCCCAGCTGTAAAGAAGATTAATTGCTGGCATGGCTTACATTCAGAACAACTTTGCAAGATAGCAGAAGATTGAAGACACTGAGATACGATAAAGCTGCAGTCACTGGAGCCATGGTGCAATGTTGAAGAAGAAAGGACAATGGTCCCATTTAAGATGAACGTTTAATTTAACGCAGAACACTAAACACTTCACTAAGAGAGTGAATGGGGATGACAAGTTGTCCTGGGAGACACCACTCTGTAGACGTCTGAAAGGGACATGGATTTCGACAATGTTACAGTTCATTTGATAACAGGCAACTCCTCTGTAAGCAATGCACGATTGCAATAAAGAGTCCATTCCACTCACAACCCCAATGACAGATAGAAGTGCCAGGAACGATAACAGCAGTAAATACATCACTGAAGACACTGCGATGTTAATCAGCTGAGCCTGCCCTGGTGAAAAAATAATATACTGAAATGTATTTGAAGTATATTAAAATTATTTACAATACTCTTCAAATATGTTGGTAATTTTTATGATATAATCGGAATTCACTTTAATTATATTTTTTTGGAACTCGGGTTAACTTAGGAAAGTTAATTTATTACTTTATTGTCATATCTTGTACAATTGTACTTAAGTACACTTATTTAAAGTGTATTTGCTAATCATTTAATTAATATACTATTTTTTAGAATACATAAAATTAATCTAATGAAAATGTTCTTAAATATATTACTCATAAAATATGCTTGGCCTTAATATAATTTCATACATACTTTATTATACTTTCATAAAATACATTTTTCTTCCTTGTAAAAAAAATATACGTTAGTGTAATTTAAAAATATATACTTTCATTTCAATTAATGTACTTCTTTTTACATGTAAAATATAAAGAATAGCAATATAAAATAGCAAATATTAAAAGTACACTCTGAATCAATTATATTGTGAAACAATTCCTATAAATATGAAGAACAGTGTACTTCTTTTACAATGTACATTTAAAGTACAGAATACAGTCTCAGTGCACTATGAGCATGAATCTAATGGTCTCAGCCCATCACTGAGAACTATACTCAAGCATAATAAAGTATACTTTTTTGGGGTCCTTGAAATAATAAAACATACTGCATATAGTTACATACAGTATATTGAAATAGATATAAAATCCTCATAAGTTTTTCCAAAATAACACATTTTAAATATATTAAATGCATGCATATTATATTACGTTAAAAGTATACTACTGAAATATATTTAAGTATATTATTTTTTCACCAGGGTGGCTAAGGGACAAACAATGTGCCATTAGTCTGTCTGGTATTCCACTGATACAGTATCCCTCCATATTCGTACATACTGTCCTGCATACATTCAAACAAAGGAAATATCAAACATCTGGGATTGGCTGTTTGTTGCAAAACACCAACGTGAGGTTCTTTCATAACACATATTCATGGCACATATGACACAATGATGAACTTTCAGGTGTACATATTTCTGATACAACATCACATTTATTTACAAACTCAGAGTGATTCTTTTCATTAAATTCTTGTTCAATTTCCCCTCCCGCTAAATAAATTCCAGATTACAGTATGCACATTAATTATTCTGGTATAATCCACTTTATTCTCACAAAAGATTTTAAAAAAATCATCATAATAAGTCTGAAATAAGTTTGAAATAATGCACATTATGCAGGGGGTATTTTTTTCAGTATACATTGTATCTGTTATATTTTGTGCAATGTCCTGTTTATCCTTCAGCGATGTTCTATTCTGTCAGTAAACACGAGCAAAAAATGGATTTCTATAAGAAGATTCAAAAATTTAATTGATGCATATGAATATCAAAATGTAGCTCATAGACCCCAAGCTAAGTTATAATATTATATGATTTCATGTATGTTGTCCTACCTTTATAGTAGAAAAGACAACGGTCAGTTAGCACGAACCAGCGCTTGTTCCACTGTTTTACGCCACTGCTTGCCTGGAGCACAAAAGAAGGAACAGAATCACATCACAGGGATTCGCCTACGGAGAGCACTACAAAGACACCAAATGAACCAGATCAACAAATCACTTTGACACTCACATAGACTTGATATGTAGGGGCAAGCAAGTTATTGGAAGAAGAGCAGTGGATCTTTGCATACCATTGAGGTGTGCTACAGATTGAGAGGGCTGTGGTTTGAAGGTTTTGAGGTGAAGATAGCGTACCTGCTTGTACAGCCAGCCCTGCTTGGCGACCTCCGCTTTGGGATTCCTGCGCATTGAGTTGGATCGCTTGCCAAATGTAGCTGCTTTCTTGGAGGGCCGAGAAGCCTAGCAGACACGGTAAAAGTTTAAGCCATGCAGTTCAAACCATTTCTACTGGACAACTGAGCCAGATTCACAAATCACAACAGTTTCCAGTTGGCAAAAAGAGGGCAGGCAGGACTCAATCACTGAAACCGGCCATTTTAGTGGAGAATGAGATTAGTGGGCAGCGGGCACAACCACTGAAACAATTTCTGTCATTGTCTCTCCAAGCAATACCCAACCGGAGAAAGACACATTACATTTTTATATGCATCTCTGCTGCAGGCTTACAGAATAGCAGTTATAAACATTTACAAGTACAAGTGAATTTTGACTCAGATTCAGATTAAAGAGCTTTGAGTGATTTAAGGATTTCGAGCAGAAACGAAATATGACTGTTCCTTTAAATAAGAATGACCATTCTAGAAATTGAAATTATATGGGTTAAACGTGCCAAGATAGCCACAACCCCACATGATCCTATTTCACGAAGGACCATAGCATTTCCAGAGAATTATTCAACCTGATTTACATGCAGCGATCTGTTGCTGCCGTGTTAAGGCAAGGATTCCCAAATTCTCAAGGCCCACTGAAATGACCACCCTGTGGCTGAGGACCCCCACCTCAATAAAAACCACTACAGCCTGCAATAAAGTTGTGGCAAACTAAATATTCTCAAAAGGGAAAATATTTTTTCTATTTCAGTGAGGGCCCCCTGGCCTCCAGTTAGGGGACTCCTGTGGTAAGGGGAGCCCCGTTACTCTTCCCAGACTGGCTTAAGCGGAGAAGTGGGCCCAGGGCCTTGCTGGTACTGACCCGTCCGTTCGGCTGTTGCTCCGGGGACAGGTCGGACACCATGGTGAGGCTGTTGGAGTTGACGTCGCTTGCGATGCTGACGGGCCCTTTCCCGCTGGCCTTGCCGTTCATGTCCAGATCTGAGCTCCTGCATGCACACACGCAGGAGTGACACACATCCTCCCAGCACATGCTGCTATTCAGAACGGAGAGCTACCTGGGTGCACATCGCAGTCTGCCATCTGACTTTCCTCTGTTTTAATGTCTAAAAGATCCACTTCCTCAACGCGGAGACTGTCTCACAAAACAAACAGCGGAGCTGACAGATGAGAGCGCACTGGTGGAGCAGTGCGGGACGCAGTTGCACACGCTCTATTTTGGTTCCATCTGGCAGCGGCGCAAGACCGCACCCCTGAGGTTGTAGTTATAAAAAGGCAATGGTTTCATGAAGAATGCAGTTTGGGATCTGCCTGAAGAGTCCAGAGCCACTGCAGTCCTGTTCAATATATTGATTGCTCCCATTCAGCTTCTTTGGCCACTACTGGCAGGTATTGATCCCCTGACCACAGCGGGGCAAATTAATTTATGGCCACAGATCTGGAGTTGGACATTTACGCTAATGCTGCCCATCTAAAGCAGTTTGTAAGTCAGACCACTGGAGTTAATATCTTATATAATACATAACACATTATATTTCGACATCTCATCAACCATCCAATACAATTCTGTGTATCCATACACAAACTCAAAAACAATCACACACACACACACACACATTTGCACACCCTTGAATGTTTGGGGAAAAAACTAAAGTTTCAGAATCTTTACCTTCAGTAAATCATGAGCTTACTTTCATTATTACTCCACATAAGAGGTGAATGTACCGTACTGGTAAGACCATATCTTATTAATGAACCTTACATCATTAGCTCAATATTATTGATTTCCCTGAATAAACAGAGGGAGGTATAGGTGGGGCTGAAAGTGGCTATACATCTCCCTGTCAAAGGCCCAGCTATAAAGCCCTCCCATGAAACTACTCTGCTGCTATCTCTCTGAAATCCACCCAGAGATTCCATTTCCTCTTTCATCTGAATGACTGGGCTATAACTCATCCCCAAATCTCTCTCCCCCTGCACTACGAGGGTGTGATCATTTGCCTGCATGTGTCCGCAGTCGGGGGTGGGGGGTGGGTGGGGGTGTTGTTGGCATTGGGGGGATTAGTGAATGACATCATTGATTTTCACCAAATAACACAATACTTGGGTGAAATACAAAACAGTGGCAGTGACAGTAGGGGGTGGGTTTTATTATAAAATATGTCAATGGTCCCTGTTCTGTGTTCCTGTGCCAGCTCTTTGATAGGCCTGTGTGAAATGGTCCTGAGCCAATCAACAATCATGACCAAGGAAGCGCTGCACAATCTGCACAATCTCCATTTTAACTACCTCACCTGCTCAAGCCAGACACACCTGACACACTCTGTTCGTCATTAAAAAATTATCAAGTTTGTGAAGCCACTGTCCCCAACACGTGACTGTACTTTATTTATTTTGATCATGTCACAGACTTTCTAGTTGTTGTGCCAATTCCATGATAGTGGTATAACCATTTCCCTCACTGTGGCAGGCAGATCACAAACCAGGATCTGTGATCTCCCACTCTCTCCTGCTTTCTCTATTCCTCTTCCTCTTCCTCTCTCTCTCTCTCTCTCTCTCTCTCTCATCGTGGCAGACCAGGATCTGTGCTCTCCCACTCTTTTTCTTTCTCTCCTCTCTCTCTCTCTCTCATCGTGGCAAACCAGGATCTGTGCTCTCCCACTCTTTCTCTTTCTCTCCTCTCTCTCTCTATCTGAGATGATACTGGAGTTCAGGAGAACTTTCCGCACTCTATTTGTGAGTGAGATTAGTTCCATGTTGTGACAGCGTCCAGTGCGTCCACATTGTGTCTGCTTGCTGCACACAAAGACAGATGGAATCCATTCACATCCCTCTATGAGCCACGGGACCAGATGCCATGATAACACAATACACAATTTTATCACTGTTGTTATTTTAACTTGCATTGCTCTCCATCCCTATCGACACCACGGTTAAAATTGTGATTACCATTATTATTATTACTTTCCTTATTTTCTCCCTCATGGAGAAAAGGTATTGTAACTCTATAATTCTGTCCTTATACTTGATAATATTTGGGAAAATTGAAAATTATCACACAAACAATAATAATAATAATAATAATAATAATAATAATAATAATAATAATATCCATCAACCTGTGTACTCACTGTGGATATGTCTGTATTCTTATGGTCTCCTCCACGTGACTCGGGATCAGTGGCTGCCCAATTGTCCCATTTTGGTCATTTTGGCTGAGGAGAGAGAAGAAAGAGGAAGATACCATGTTGATAAAGGGGCCTCATGGATCATAGCAGATGATCAGTCCAGAGCTCCCTGGCACTGGGGGACTGTGTAGTCCCATCTGCTTAATTATTCAACAGCAGCAATTATCAACTAATCAAGGCTCAGATGTTCTGTGATTGAGTAGAAAGCCCCCATGGGGGGAAATCCTTCATTAGGTAAAGATGGAGACAGCTCTCCCTGTGCAAATAACTTACATTCAGGCATGCACAAATTCCAAATGATTCAACCAGCCAATGCCGACGTGGGTGTCCTTTGAAAAATGATCAACCATTAACATGCATATTGTTAGATCTATCCATCTATTTTTTATTTTTGGAAAGTATTGTGTTTAAATGGACATACCAAACACACATTTGTAATTACCCCCTTGGGTCTCCATGCCAATGTATAGATTGGAATCCCAATCAACCACTTTCAAATAATATAACCCAATGTGCCGTTTTTTGTAACTCAGTGTCAGCAAAGGTTCATAGAATAAAGTAACATACGGTATATATGACACCATATTTTAATTTCAGGTTGTAAGGCAACAAAAGGTGAGAGATTTTTTCAAAATCAACATTTTTGAGATTGGGTGTAGACTTTAAAGTATACACTGTATATTAATACATGAATAATAAGAAGTGATTCTGTAGCTTGATCTACAATCCATTTTATTTCCATCCCAGCTATTGAATACAATGCTGCTGTTTTAGGAGAAAATGCAATGTGTTATGAACAGTGTTATGATAACAATAGCGCATGGCTATCATATCTCATGTTGAATTAGACAAGCATTCCATGTCTGCAATGCAAACTAGTTTTCATTACCACATATTGATTTTACAGCCACTAGGGATAGAGCAAGCAAGCTCTCTTTGATCCAGACAAGTTGAAAACATTTTTACCAGTAACCCAATAAACAAGATGAAAAGGGCCATCAGTTTCCGAAAGACAGGGAGGGTACAAGGTGAAGTCTCTGTGGTTCTCTGTGGCTCAGGTGGTAGAGCACAGCGTTGGCAATGCTTAGGTTGTGGGTTCAATCCCCACTGGGGCCACAAAAATGTATGCATTCACTACTGTAAGTCGCTGTGGATAAAAGCGTCTGCTAAATGGCGTATATTAAGTCACTCACAGAGTAGCTGAAATACAGTGTTTCCACAATGTTACTCCCTCATGCCATTTTCCCTCTACATATTCTTCTGCAGCGCTGTACACGTTGTAGCGAGAACAGGGGTATGGGGTTTCCACTCAAACAACACAAGGACAGTCAATGGAAGTACTGTATAGCAAGGGTTATTGGGGGGTAAACTCACAATAAGGGGAAGGGGGAAATAAGGCAAACAGTCCAAATCCATAATCCGTTTCCATAGTCGTTGTTCGTTTCCCAGGTCTTTATCCAATATGTCATTCTCAGGCACTCCAGTCGATAACAATTCAGTAAGTCAAAAACAATCCAGTTCATACACAAATCCAATCCAATAATCGCGAAACTCTCTAATCACAAATCCACCCTCTTCGCATTTCCCATACAGTACTTGGCAACCGGCTAGGGGCAACGCCCCCTCTTTTATTCCCGAGAAGTCAGCTGTCAAGGGTTTCCCGGTGCATCTCATTTCCTCCGGCCCTCCATTTAAGGCTTGGGATGGAGCCAGCGCGTCGCCACGTATCTCCCCTCTATCACCATTCCCCGCACCTCCCCCAGCCGTCTGCCACACACCCTCTTCCTCAGCTCCAACCGGGAGGGAGGGGCGGTCTGACACCATAGGGTGTCCCTCCGGGAAAGGGCGTCGGCATTCCCATGGGCCGCACCAGATCTGTGTAGGACAGAGAATACAAATGGTTGCAAAGACAAGAACCACCGAGTGACGCGGGCATTACTGTTTCTATTCCTGACCATCCATATTAACGGCGCATGGTCCATCACCAGGGTGAAATGCCTTCCCAATAGATAGTACTTTAACGTTTTGAGTGCCCACTTTATTGCTAAGCACTCTTTCTCTACCGTGGAATACTTTTGTTCCCTCTGTAACAGCTTTTGGCTAATATACAGAATGGGGTGTTCTTCTCCCTCTTGCACTTGTGACAGGTGGCTCCCACCCCGGTTTCTGAGGCATCCATCTGTACCAGTAGAGGTTTTGTGAAATCAGGAGTTACCAGTACAGGTCCTGAACAGAGCATCTGCTTTAATTCCTGGAATGCCACCTCTGTCATTTCTGTCCACTCCACTCGGTCCAGCAGACGGCTTTTGGTGAGAACCGTTAGAGGGCTGGCTAAAGAGGCAAAGTCAGGGATAAAACGACGATAGTAACTGGTTAGTCCTACAAATGTGCGTACTTGCTTTTTTGTGAGGGGCGGGGCCAGTCCCGAATTGCTTCCAGTTTCTTTTCCTGTGGCTTGATACAACCCCTCCCGATCGTGTACCCCAAGTATTCTGCCTCCTGTAGAACCATCCGACATTTTTGGAGATTTGCCGTGAACCCACTGTAAAGACTGCAACACGGCCCGGACCTGGTCGAGGTGGGACTGCCACTTGTTCCCATGTATAACGATGTAATCTAGGTACGCTGCTGCGTACTTCCTATGGGGCCGGAGAATTCGGTCCATCAAACATTGAAACGTGGCCAGGGCTCCATGTAGACTGAATGGTAAGGTTTTGTATTGGAATAGGCCATCCAGTGTGGCGAAAGCAGTCTTTTCTCGAGCCTCGGGAGCCAGTGGTACCTGCCAGTAACCTTTGGTCAGATCTAGTGTGCTAATAAGCCTGGTGAATCTGTCAATTAGTTCATCAATCCGAGGCATTGGATACGCATCAAAATTTGATATCTCATTCAGTTTCCTGAAGTCATTGCAGAATTGTAGGGTGCTGTCTGGCCCACCAGTTTGTGCAGGTCCTGCTGCTGAGTCGGGCTCAACTGCTCCCCCAGTTGCACCTCCATAGGCATGTTCTCTGTAACAGACAGCTGAGGGGACACAGTGTACAGTACCTCATGGGTGTTTCGCCGTTTCAATAGGTTAAGATGATATATTTCTGTAACATTTTGGTGCCCAAGCTGATGGACCCGATAGTTCACTTCCCCTACGTTTTCAATAATCTCATAGGGTCAATGCCATCTAGCCCAAAATGTACATTTCGATGTGGGGACTAACACCAACACCATGTCTCCTGTCTGGAACTCCCTTGGCTGTGCTCCTCTGTTATACATGCAGGCTTGTGCATTCTGTGCTTCTTCCATGTGCTCCCGTACAATGGGCCAGAGGGTGGCCATTCTATCCCTCATTTCACTGACGTGTTCCAGCAGGGTGCGATGAGGCGACGGTTGCTGTTCCCATGCTTCTTTGGCGACATCCAGCAGCCCTCTGGGTCGTCTCCCATACAGTAGTTTAATGGGGAAAAACCTGGTGGAAGCCTGTGGTACTTCCCGGATTGAGAACATTAAATACGGCAGCAGCTGATTCCAGTTTTTCCCATCCACTTCCATCACTTTTTTTAACATCTGTTTTAAGGTTCGATTGAACCTTTCCACCAATCTGAAGGTGATAAACGGAAGTGCACAGTTGGGTTATTTTTAGCATTTTACATAGATCCATTATGACTTGGGACATGAACGGGGTCCTTTGATCGGTTAATATCTGGTCAGGTATGCCCATTTGGGACAACAACAACATTAACTCACGTGCAATTCCTCTGGTGGCCATGGTGCGTAGTGGAATGGCCTCCGGGTACCTGGTGGCGTAGTCCACAAGGATCAGGATATACTGATGCCCTCAACCGCTACAGGGGAGGAGCCTGACCAAATCCATCACGATACAGCTAAACGGAACTGATATTATGGGGAAACTGTGGTTTTGGCACCACCAGCTAGCATTCGGAGCAACTGCAACAAAAGTGCTCCACGGCAATTTTCACCCCAAGCCGGTGGAATCGACCCTTGATCCTCTCCAAGGTCTTTTCGACTCCTAGATGCACCCCGAGAAGATGCGCACGTGCCAATTGGAGTACCGACTGCATGTATGAACCTGGCACCAACAGTAACTCACATTCGTTATTATTTATTTTTGTTACTTGATACAACAACTGATTTTTTATTGCAAAGTGTGGGTAATTAGGTTGACTCACCCCTTCAATGGGTTTCCGTTTGATGAACGTCACCTGCTGGAGGGCACTGGCCAGGTTCGGATCTTCAAGCTGATCCGTCACAAAGCGGCCTGACAAGGGGATGAGCTCAGGCTCCCCTTCCGGTTCCATTGGAAACATGTCTGCCAGATTTCATTCTGTGTTCTCCAGTGGACCGTCTACCGGACATCTGCGCATCCCCTTCGCTGGTGGCCCTCACCTGTCTTTTGATTCCCTTCCCCCTTTTATTCCCTCGTGGCTCCGTCTCTCCAGATATACTACTCCACAGTCCGCTGAATAGTAGGGAATCCCTCCCTATCAGCACCGGCACCGGCAGATTCAGGACAACACCCACTCGTCCCATGTTCAAAATAGAGGTATGGTATTTTTTTGTTTCCCCGTGTATACAGGTGATGGACACGGTGTCGGTTGTGTTCTGGTCTTGAACAAATTCTGGTCTGATTAGGCTTACCATACTGCCTGAGTCTATCAGAGCCATTGTATCCTTCCCATTAGTCTTTACTGGTGTGACAGGGGAGGGGCTTTTCTCCTGAGCCCAGCATGACGTTAATAATCTGCAGGGCCATCAGTTGGCTGGCTCACTGGCTCACTCACTGGCTCACTGGCATGGAGACATCGTGGCGAGGGCAGTTCCATGCAATGTGGCCTTGTTTGCCACAGTCAAAACATTTTCTAAACAAAGTTTAGAAATGGTCATAATTTGGGGGAAACAGAGCATGGGTTTCAGTAGTTTCTGGTCGGGTTCCAGGTCTCCTCATCAGTCTTCTTTTTCTTCTTTGTACGGGTGGTGGGTTCTGCTTTCAGCGGTCGTCCACTGCACAGGACCTCGAACGCCACCTGGTGTCCCTCGACTAGTTCAACCAGCTGGTCTGCACTTTGTGGATTAGCTTGGCTAGCTAGTTTCTTAGCCTCGAAGGGGAGAGAGGAATTTATCGACTACTATCCTCTCT
The DNA here is from genome assembly GCA_029706075.1 of Aldrovandia affinis. Lineage (NCBI taxonomy): Eukaryota > Metazoa > Chordata > Actinopteri > Notacanthiformes > Halosauridae > Aldrovandia > Aldrovandia affinis. The sequence continues at coordinate 113,839 of JAINUG010000322.1, forward strand.
ATGGGGTTCGTGGATAGGGGCTCGGCCGTTAACCAACTCTTGACTAGTCACAATAAATCTGAAATTTGCGGTCACGGGGATCCCGTGGGTTCATAATTCCAATTTTGGAATCGCTGTGCCCGGTGGATTAAGGTGAAACTATACTTTCTCAGGTTTTCTTTCTTCAATACCTCATAATGGGTTGCCTGTTCCGGGGTCAGATTCTGGTACGCTTTTTTAGCCGTCCTGGCCCAAAACGGGGCAATCAGGCTGGCCCACTGGTCCTGGGATCAATTCTCCCGGACTGCTGTTCTTTCAAATGCTTGAAGATACGCCTCAATGTCATCTGCCTCAGTGAGCTTCAGTAGGAAGAGGCTGGGTTTGGGACGGGAGGCTGTGGCGGCAGTGGATCTGGCGGCATTCGCCGCGGCTAGCTAGCTGAGCTCTGCTCGCGTCAGGTCTGCTGACGTTGTTCTTGCATCAGTTCCCGATGCATTGTCTGTTGCGCTAAATTCACTTCAATCAGCTGTTTGACGACAGATTTTTTTTTCCATTGTTTCCCGTGTCTGGTTAGTTATCTAACTATGGTCTTTCAACGCAATGCGTTGCCCTCATTCTCCACCAAATGTAATGAGAACAGGGGGTGTGGGGTTTCCACTCAACCAACTTAGATAACGAAACAACACACAAGACAGTCAATGGAAGTATAACAAGGTTTATTGGGGGGGTAAACTCACAATAAGGGGAAGGGGTAAATAAGGCAGTCCAAATCCGTAATACATTTCTGTAGTTGTTGTTAGTTTCCCAGGTCTTTATCCAATACGCCGTTCTCAGGCACTCCAGTCGATAACAATTCAGTAAGTCAAAAACAATCCAGGCCATACACAAATCCAATCCAATAATCGCAAAGCTCTCTAATCAGAAATCCACCTTCCTCACATTTCCCATACGGTACTTGACAACCGGCTAGGGGCAATGCCCCCTCTTTTATTCCCGAAAAGTCCGCTGTCAAGGGTTTCCTGGTGCATCTCATTTCCTCCGGCCCTCCATATAAGGCTTGGGGGTGGAGCCAGCGCGTCGCCACGTATCTCCCCTCTATCACCATTCCCCGCACCTCCCCTGGCCATCTGCCACAACATGTTCTACACACATATACATGCACAAATGAGCATTCACCCAAACGCCAAAGACCTGGGAGCGAACCACACGTTTATCAGATGTTAGGAAGATTACTGCTTCTCCAGTGCACACCCATGGACATCCCTGGGGCTCAGTGACTAAAGTGACAAAAACACAGAAATGCACATTTATCCCTCACGTGGAGTTGCATCAGAGATGAGGGCATTATCCAAGGGTGGGACTGTTGTGACTGTAGTTCCTTAGTAACACTCAAAAAAAGGTGCTTGGTGGGGCTTTGTTTTCTTCCAGCGACAACCCTCTTCCCCCCCGACCCCCCCACTAATGCAGGGGGCTGGGACGCGAACCAAATGGCCAGTGATTGGCGCACCAACCACTACAACCACTGCCAGACATCGGCAGCTGGACAAGCAGCACCCAGGGTCTGTGGATTCTCCTGACACACACTGACAGGTAGAGGACAATGGCTGCCATCCAGGAACACTCTCACACAGAAAGCATGTGCTCCTTGATTAGCGGCCGAACGTAAACCAGGGCTCTGCGACCCGTGCTCCAAAACGATCCTTACACGGCCTGCGCACTGCACGAAGGTTCTTTTGTGTGTGCTGGGCACTTGGTCTCAGAGGGTCCTGCGCTTGAGCGTGCTTATTCAGGCGTAACCTACAAACCTACATAGAGAAACACTGAGCAGCTGCCGCTATACAGAACCCGAATAGTTCAGCATCGTTTCCAAACTGTCCGAATGTTGTGTATGTCACAAAAACTGTGGAATGGCTTACTATAATTTCCAGTGCATCTAAATCTGAGAACTTGTCATAACATCGCCACATGGCAGCATGGCATTATTCTGTTTTGCCCTAATAATGCGGGCCTAGAGCGTAATTCTGAAGCTTTAGCCCACACTCTCACACAAACATGCACACCCATACACACGCACATGCACATGCACACGCACACGCACATGCACGCACACAGACACACACACACACACACAGACACACACACACAGACACGCTCATTCGTTTCGGACACAAAAATCCCCAATAAACACATTAAGAACAGCAGCTCTCTCCCTCCAGCACTGCATTGCAGTAATCACTGACCTGCAGCTCCTAGCACTCTTCACATTGCAGCTGCTAGCCAGCTCCTAACATTAAACTTCAACTCGCCGCTGTCCTCCAACACCCAGAGACAATGTCCTACCTACCTCACTCTCCGGTCTGCACGGAACTTCAGCATTTTTCCCTGGATGAATCATATAACACTCTCAGGACAGCACACACACACACATGCATACATACACACACAGAGATGATAGAGCGAAGGCCAGAATGTTCCCACTGGAAGAGACAGGAGACCTTTTTTTTATGCTGTTGCTGTGGGGTGTTGAAAATTGTAATTGCTATGCTGTTTTTCTCCTTCTCTCCTTGAGAACGTGTGCTCCAGCCAGCCCCCTCTCTCTCCCTCCCCTCCCTCTCTCTCTGTCCCCCTCTCTCTCTCTCTCTCTGTCTCTCTCTCTCTCTCTCTCATGCTCTCCTGCCTCTCCAGAACTGCAAGGCTCAGCTGATTCAGTTCCTAGGTCTGCTCTTTTTTTATTTTCTATTGCTCTGTTGTTCCCACAGGATCAACTGTAAAACAGGAGACCCATGTGGGCCTTCTGTCAGTCTGCATGGATTGACACCCCCCCCCCCTCCCCTCATTAATGTCACCCCCAACATAATTTAGGGACTGTTGAGATTCACAACCTGGTTTCCTAGGAGGAAGAAGATGGGGGTGTGTCTTTATAGAGGGAGGGGGCTGCAGTGGGGTGAAAGACAAAGGATGGCAACCATTCAGGTAGGGTATACACCAGCACCCTCCCCTTCCTCCCTGTGTGAAGAGGCAGAGAGACACCGCCTCTCGCGTGACAATAATTACATCCATATTTCATATGAAGACAACCCCAGCATGACACCTAAATGAGACTGCCAGACAAAAGGCTCCCTGCTAAGAAAGGCACGCTCCGAGGTACAACGTCACACATATAAAGGCTAGAGGAAGCTTTAGGTCTGCATCCGGTCCATTAGAAAGAATGGATCTGACAGTCTCGCTAACAATGGTGCTGTGTGTCCAGATGTTTGGAGCGCTTTTCCTTCAAGGTCTCCCCCACATGCTAAACCTAAATGTAATGAAAGCCATCCTATTGCTAAGGAGCAAATGGATTGCATTGTTTCGTTTAAATCACCTGAGGTTGTAATGGGAAGTGCTGCTATTTCACACAGAAGGCTCAGCATGGATGTAAATGATGATGAGGATAATGCTTGCTGTGATTTATTTGGCACGGAAGAGGAAAACTGGATCCCCTGCCCAGAAATCGAGATTAATTGCTTTCGGTTGATTCAAATCGCCGCAGGCAGCAATTGTGGCACTTCAAGGAATAATGGATCTCGACAGTTGCATTTCCATGGAAATGGCATCAAATGCTGGGAACTTATGTTCATCTATTTCACTGCTCCATGTGAAATAACTTTTTGCTTGATTTAAAAAATATATTTTTGGTGAAATTTTCTCTTCTACTGCGTATTAATCTGCTTGTAGGCTTTTTACCAGAGCGTCTCCCTCTACATATTATTCATCCAACCCCCTCCCCCATGTATTATTATTTACAGTCGATTTATTTAAAAATAAATAAATAGATGAATTTTGAATCGTGGAAATCACTAAATCTTTCAGCGCTATCACCAATAGCAAATAATCACAGAATACAGACAGCAAGGCTCAAACAAACAAAGATTCTGTGTCAGAGGTAACCACGTTTTGTCGATTTTCTGTACTTTAGAATCTTTTTATGCATTGTTGTGCCCAAAGTTGTCACCAATCCTTTTATCGATAAGTTGCTAGACCTGGAATGCATGCTCTCCCCAGTGATCTGTGGGTGTAAATCTTACCTAGAGTGTTGTTCTTTTTTGAGATTTATTATTATTTTCTTTTTGCCTGCCTTCCCTCTCTGCTCTCACCTCATTACTTGCCCTGTCCAATGGGGTTGGGTGTTGGCATTAGAAGCCCCCTGCCACCAGGCAGATGGGGTCCCCCAAAGCCCAGGGTGAACACCACAAAACAGGCCAATCAATAATGCCATTACCCCACCCATCTCTCAAAGCTCCGGACTGCTGAGCCCAAATGTGTCTCTGTGGAGAACAGCAGCGAGTCAAACCCCCCTTGCCCAATGCCTTTCAGTCAGCCCCACTGAGACAATAATGAAGACCCACCTCAGCACTCCTCTATATGGCCCAAAAAGAGGCACCCTTCTCTGGCCTCTGAACCACATGGAACTCCCCTCCCTGTCCCTGCAGACAAGGAGCCCGGGGGAAACACAGGATTGCCTGTGCTTGTGAATGGATTACCCCCACATAATGGCAGACAGGATACACTTGCATGACAGTTTGGCCCCTATCTGTCCCTGTGTATCTGTGCATCTCTACATAGGCCTCACAGAACTATGTTCCACTTTTCTTTTCTTTTTCATGTTTGCAGAGCATGTTTCAAACATGTTCAACACGTGTTTCACCATTAAGCACAAAACAGAGTTGAAAAGGTTGAGTTTAAGTTGAAAGGTCAGGCAGAGTAGCAACATGGAGTAGATCTGCTCTCCTAGAGTCTCACAGTAGTCATGCTTTAGCAGTTACACTCATGAAGCTGTACCTACAGTTAACTACCAAAATAAAGGATGCACCAACATATAGTGCCTTAATAGGGTGTTGGGCAACCACCAGCCACCAGAACAGCTTCAATGCACCTTGCCATAGATTCAACAAGTGTGTGGAACTCTATTAAAGGGATGCAACACCATTCTTCCATGAGAAATATCATCATTTGGGTGGATGTTGATGGTGGTGGAAAACGCTGTCTCAGGCACCACTCCAGAATCTCCAAAAGTGTTCAATTGGGTTGAAATCTGGTGACTGAGATGGCCATGACGTATGGTTTGTACATTGTTTTCATGCTCATAAAACCAGTCAGTGATTAATCCAGGAGAAAATGCTGATTCTCGTGCCCTGTGGATGGGGGCATTGTCATCCTGGAAGAGACCACTCCTATCAGGATATAAATGCTTCACCATAGGATGAAGGTGATCACTCAGAATGCCTTTGTCTTTATTGGTGTTTATCTTGCCCTCTAATGGGTTGAGTGGACCTAAACCATGCCAGGAAATTGCACCCCACACCATAACAGAGCCTCCAGACCCCTTCAGTTTACCAAAGTGTTTCCTTTATTTTTACATTTACCTGCACATCAGCCTGTAAGACTGAGCAGCCCCATTTACATTTGCAGTAACAAACATGAATATTGAAAAGGACACTGCTGAATTGTGAAGGTCAGCCAAGGGGCTGGACTGTCATCATCAGCCGTGTTGTGAGTACAAATTACATTACGAGCCTGTGACGAGTACAAATGGGTCACATGACCTCGGGGGGAGGAGAGCGTAGGAGTGTGTGGGCACGCACGTGTCTGTGCGTGTGCGTACGTGAGCGTGTGTGAGTGTTTGAGTGGGCGGGTGGGTTTTCCAGCACAGAAAGCAGCGGTCCCCATTATTTTCTGCCTTTAGGTGATGGAGCTAAAATTGTGCAGCTCAGTGAACGGCGTTTATCCTTGTAGGTTTTTTTTATCACAGATGCCAGCTGAGAACAATTATAACTGTTATTATTTGCATAAGCCCTCTCCAAAAGCCACACAGGGTGCATTTGACTATGTGGTGAAAATTTTGTGACAATCATTGCACACTGAGGGAAATTCCAAAAGAGATGCTGCATTAATGCACCATTCTGGATTTGCTCAGTTCCCTTTTACACTATTGATTAAAACATTAATGCTTTGAGTGTCATGAATTAGGCTTTAACAGATATCCCCTTCACTCATTTCTGACACATTGGTGAAGCATAAATCGATGGATATGCAGTGGCTACTAAATAATATGTGTGGGCAGACAGCGAAAAGAGATTGGACCCATGAATTTTTTATCACACTCATTGCAGAATAGTAATGCCCATAATATGCAATGACTTTGATATATTAAATTGTACGGATGTGATGTGAATAGTTTTTTATCAAATAGAAGTGGTACGCTCTGCATATTCAAATATCTGAGGAAGGGGAAATCTGTCGCCCGAAAAGTCATGCTCAAACAAAAAGACAGGAAGAATATTCGCATTCATAAATCTTTCATGTGATGGACTGAACGAATATAGCCATTAGAGGAGGTAGAGGCCAGCAGACAGTACTGTTTTAAATTGTTTGCACCTTATAAAAGACTACGGGCCCTATTTTGGTGAATTAGGATGGTGTCGGTAACGCAGATGCAAAGCGAAGACGGTCTAACGCAATTTCGGTAATTTCGTGATTTAGGACGATAGCGCACCTCCAGCGCAGTTGTAAAAGAGGTTGGATTAACTTTTAAAAAATGCATGTGGTGGGGGTTTGGTTTCATAATGGCCAATCAGAACACCTATTTTCTATCCCTTTAAATACCAGTGGCTAATGCTATAGCAAATTGGCAATTTCCTCGCATGGATGACAGTTTTGCGTGCTGCGCCAGGAGCGCTTCTCAAAAGAAGGTGCGGGAGGTGCGGAAAAGTTGGCGCGCGAATCAGAGGGGGAAAACAAGGCGCACATTAATTTGTTATTTTGTATATTTTGAGACCTACATTGTTAAAAGAAAGTGTTTTATTTTACCATCTATTTTTTTCCTTATTTGTAGGCTTTCCAACTTAAAAAACAAAGTTTATTTTCTTCTAACTTAATGTAATTGTTAAATGGAAAGCAATAAATAACAAACTCACAACTGCAACTAGGCCTGTTTCATTTATGTTCGTCATGCAGAAGAAACTGCATGTACAGCCGAACTGATAGCCGTCTGGCCAACACCGGCTACCAAACCCAGGGTATCGCTCACAGTATCACCTTCGGCGTCCAATTATGTACTCCATTTTCTGTAGTGCAAATGGAAAGAATAAAACCCTTTCACATAAAAAAAACAATGTGCATACAAACATATATTTATTTAACAGGTGTATCTTACTGAACGGTAGCGATGGACGGCCTGCTGGCTTCAGTCTTTCATGTCCGTGCATTGAATAACCACAAGCTGTGGTGAAATAGTTTTTAGCTTAATTGATTACGCTTGCAAGCTTGGATTGGACAATTTGGCTCAACGTGGGGGAAAATTAACAATATTCACAAAACATTCTCATGTGATTTCAGATAATGTGCGCATCAATCAAGTCACCAAATTGCACAGAGTGCCAGCGTTTGCGCTAAGAGGTGGTCTAGTTGGACGTTAATGCAAACTCATTATTTGACACCAAACTTGCATAGCGCCCGACTGTTTTCATTGTCACACCCCCTATTGCGCTGTCCAATCCACAGTCGCGCAAACACCTTCACTGCGCACCACGAAATTGCCAAACTCGGCGGAGACGGGAAATATTCGGTTTGCGACAGACGAAACTGCCAATTCGCCTGTGCTAGGGCATAATGCTACTTAGCGCCGGCACGAAAATAGGACCCTACATTTCAATCCTGATTCGAGTGAAGAGTTCTTGTTTGGATTGAAATCCTTTGTAACATGCAAATAAAATAAAATAAAACGAGTTGGGAACAAAACAATGTGTGGACTTCTACTTAATTTTGAAAATGTCATGCTCCTCAGAGGAATACTTCATAGGGTGTTTCAGCATTAGATACAGCAGTAGCTGACCGGGGTGAACTCTCCACAGCGCATTCTTTAAAAGTCGCCAATTACAGCCCTAAACCTCTTCCGTGCAACAATAATGACAGAGTTTGGCTGGCACCCAGTACCTGAGGTGAGCATTTTAGACAACTGTTCTCACAGCCGGGCCATGTTGTACCTTTCCCACTGCCTTTGGCACAGTGGCAGCTCAGAGCACCTGGCCCACTCCGCCATGGTCCTGTTGACTCTTTAAGTCCCACAGACCGGAGGTACAGTATGCTATTCAACTTCATCCCCTGCCACAAATGGCTCAAAAGGCTCAAAACACCACATGCCCACCTCGGCTTCCTCTGCCTGTACTTTCAAAATAGTATGTATTTTGGCGGTTCACATTGGGGTCAGGTCTTGCTCACATTGCATCTGAAGTGATCGTCAACAGTGTGGGGACAATACCCAGGCAGCTCCGCACCAGGACCCAGAAGGGCTGACCAAGATCACAAAAACAAACTGTCACTTCAGCCCTGGCCAACAATGCAGGGTGTTTATGTGATGGCCAGTCCTCTCCATTTTTACCATTGCCCCCCTGCCCCCCTCATATGATAAATTACAGCACCTACAGCACACTGCAGAATCTTATTCCACCAACAGAATCCAGTACATTAGGCACTGAATAAGGCTGGAGCGTGGTATCTCAGAGAGAATCTCAGCTGAGCACAAACCTGTAGTCCCCCCTCAACTGTCACAATCAAGATAATGTACCGTGAAATATTTGGGATAAACCTTAATTCTGTCAATTTTACTCAATTCTATAATTACTGAATTTTACAATTACTGCACACCTATTTGTTTTCCTGAAGTGATCAGAATGACTGAAATGCGGACTTCAGAATAACAAATAAATAAAATACTGAAGATTAATTTGAAATCCAAATACATTGCGCTTGTTTTCCCGGGTGGATGAGAAGGTCGAAGGAGTTTGAACGTGAACGTATTTTGGTGAATCGTGCACAACAGCCGAGCCCTATGGCAGTGGCACGCTCCAGAAATATCCTTGGAGTTGTATTCAGACCGCTCACGTCTCTTTTAATAAACCGTAAAGGAACACAGAAACTGCCCGCGGTGACACCTGCAGTCAGAGCAGGGCTGTGGGAGCGGCCCCAGAGAGTGACTCACACATTAGTGAAGACAGCGATGCGCTTGCTGTGTTGTGTAACCTCCCCTGCACTACAGGGATCTGACCTTTGATGAGGAGTGGGTGGATGGGTGAGTGAAGGTGGAGGGGGGCGCAGTAAATTCTGTGGTTCATGGAGTCACACGTTCCTGGCAAAATCGCTCTCCTCGTGGTGTGTTGAGTTCGAAAGAGTTATTTCTCACAAGTGTTGTCTGGACAAAAAAAGGGTAAAATTATGAGTGCTTCTGGTTTACAAATTGTATGTCTTAATCCTGATGGCATTGACAAGCCTGGAGGGGGGATTACAGTGTAAATGATAGTGGGGGTTTCTTCTGGAATTCGTGGTGCCTGCAGTTACCTAATCAGCTGTCTGGGATCAGACTGTTTTAGGGGGGGCCTCCACACGATCCATTCCCACCTTATAGCTAGGGCATTTCTGCTGGCCTGAAGGTCAGCGGGAGAGGACAAATTTTGCCACACTACAGTAAGCCTGGCCTGGAGGTGTCTACACCACCAAAATTAGCCATCAGCTGGCTACCCACCACGTACTGATGTATCAGCCTCTTATGAGAGCCAGAGAGAGAAATAGAGATATATGGTGTAGGTGTAGGAGTGCATTCATTTTGTATTGTTTAGGTTATTATTGTAGTTCAGTTTGTTGGTCGTTATGTGTTCATTATTGCAGCATATGCTTTGGCAACATAAGTGTATTACTTTCATGCAAATAAACTGAATTAAATTGGATTGAGTGACAGAGAGAGGGCAGCAAAAGACAGAGAAAGATAGGGAAAAAGACAGAGAGGAAGAGTTAAAAAAATTGACAAGTGAAAAGTGAGGGAAAGAAGGGAAACAGAGAGAGGGAGTAAGAGAGAGGAAGATGGAGAGAGGAGGGAGAGAGAGAGAGCCAAAGAAAGAGTGTTTGTGTGTGTGTGTGTGTGAGTGGGGGGGGTATTACTGTATCCATTTCTAATTCACAGTACGGGCCAGCCAGTGTAACCCACACCTAATGTCTGCCGCCTGCTCATCCAAACAGATCGAAGCGGAGCATCACACTGACTGGGCCTGGTGTTGGGATTGCCGCCATGGCTCGCACCTACCTCAGTAAACTACACACCTCCTTTAATGCCTGCCATCATACTTCCAAAGTGCTCACACTCCTGTGGCACATGCAAATTAGAAGTAACCGATAGAATATAGTAATGTCCATGATGTGTTAATCAAGTGAGCCAGTCCTTTTCAATTAGGGAATAACCGGGATTTTTGATTAACCTGAGAATGACGGGAACGTCTTTCATTCAACTCCTAATGTGTTTAGAGGAGTAAGTACACCGAGCATTTATCACATTGTTGACTACATTAATCACAGCACATGCATAATTACACACTAACTGCTCAACTGCAAAAAATACAAATTGTACACTTGAATCAGGTAATTGATTCAGGCTAATAGCGTGCAATCCAGTTGTGGACATCTGAGGCAGAGCTCCCATTGTGTCAACCCCAGATACCGCAGGGTGTGTGAGAAAGGCCATAATTATGTCAGGCGCACCCCATGACATCATGCCATCCAGGGTGATTTGGTGCCCTGTGAGGTTCACTCTGCCTGTTGTGAACCCTATGCTCTGACTGAAAGGGGAATGTGTATGTCGCCACCCACTGGTGATATTTCAAATTGCTTCATACTGCACTTGATACTAGCAAAAAACTAGTTTGCTATTTTGATAGTCTGAGAACCAATATTCTGGTTCATATTCTGAGGAAGAGGAGGCTGAAAAAACAAACGTACTATACTGAATATGATTTTGTGTGATTAACAACTGTGCCAATATAAATTACAATCACCCTTTTATAAAGTCTGAACAAAAACATTGTTAGACAGTTAATACATCTCCTGTCTCTTTCACGTAATCAAAATAACCCAAACTTTTTGTCATATTTAAAAATATTTCACATGAAGCAGATAAAGGTCACATTAAAACATTACATGCAATCATGTAAAAAATGAATCAACTGCAAATGTGATGTTATTTAACTGGAAAAAAATGGCTAATTGCACAAAATAAAACTTATAAAAAATCGGCTTATAAAAAAGAACCATGTTAAAGTTATGTTTATCCTCTTCTATTTCAAGTTCTCTAGCATAAACTGTTTAAATAAAAGCACTACTATTTTTTCTTCTTCAATATAACACTTTTGGCATAATGCAGACAAGCTCAAACCCAGGCTTGGCAAAACTATGCACCATTGCAAGGCAGTTACACAATTCGTTTATGAACAAAATGTTTAAAGCCTCCAACAAGGGTTTGATCATTTCTACAATCACTCACATTGACACTCACTGGTATACTAATTTTTAAAATCATTTAAGTGAAGTAAGGATGCAACTACACTCACAAGTAACAACCTGACAAAGTGGCTTACTGTATATACAAGTGGTGAAAGAAACTAAAGAGCTACTAAAGCAACTGTACACAGAAGCCAGAGGGACATAAAATAAGATTATGATAACGATAAAGAGAACAGGCTGCACAAAAACCACCGCAAAACTCTTTGAAAAAGCGGAATGTTTGGCAAAGATGAAGGGATGCAGGTGGCCAATTTAGATCACTTCAAAGATAATCCCGGCCACAGCTGCACTGTGTGCTAGCTGACTCAGACGGCGGACAGGAAGGAATCAAGGGAAAGAAACCACCTCTGCTGTAGTCTCAGAGAGCATGACCCAGTCAGGATTTCTCTTGGGGCAAACCCCACGGGTCCTCGCAGGGCAGCCTTAACACTACTCCAAACAGCCCTGCTCCCAGCGCTAACAAGCTCCTTCAGGTGTTAGGACAGAGCGCTCAGCATCACTAGAACACCCCCTCAGGAAATACAGTAATAATGAGTCTTTCAACCTGACCCACTGCAACAAGCCAACGCAGTGCCTCTCCCATTGTCTTCGGTGAGCGTATCAGCTGTTGTCCCCCCAAGCATCTTAGGGCTTTCATTTCCATTCATTGATGTGAGTCAGACAATTTTTTTAATGACATCGGGAGAGGAAAGAATCTCGATGTTGTATTTTAGCCCATGAAAGTTGAGCTGCCCTGCGACAAAAGGGAAAGGAGTATGAACTGCATCTGGATTGTATTTCTGCAATACATCCCGACGACTTGAAAGATGTGACCTTCACAAGTCTTGAAGATGAATACACATCGTCCCAAAAAGATAGTGATGACCTATTGGATTGCAATAATTGTCTTTTGTCAAATTGTCAATTGTCAAGTCCTGGTAGTGTCTTGGTAGTGTTTCTCGGATGAAAACTGATAAGATATATTAAACGGATGCCTACAAATGGCATCTCAGGTAAAGCATATCTGTTTTTGTTACCAGTTTGCTTACTACTTTCACATCACAGTCAATATGTAAAACTGTATGAAAGGCTTTTTCTCTTTCTAAAAAATCAGAAAAATAAGCAAATTAAATTAAATTAAAAATGATAGTAAATCAGACAGTTATGACAATGGACATACTATACTTAATTGAACTGACAAAATCATGGCAATCTTTTAAAATATCCACATCCCCATTCCAGAATGTTCTTCACACTAACAGGCTCGGATTTGGCTGCATCTTGTGCTTAATCACGTGGCAGTCCCAATACAGTATTATTGGCAGCAACATAAAGTCAGGGTCATTTTAAACCAGAGGCAAGGCCTGGTCCTGCAAAATGAATGAATATCCATCACAGTAAATAACCATCCACTATATCAATTATTATCAGAATTGACTGTGCCCTCAGTAGTCTCTCTAGTCTCTAGTATAATTTTACTTTTGGTCCTCAAGTCAGACATTACTGGGTCAGTCCTGCTGGTTCGAGTGTCGATAGTTAAAGCTATAATACAGAGTTACTTTTTCATATTCTTATAATTAAAGTGAAAATGTTCCCTTAAGTAACATTAAATAATTATTTTGCTGCTTTAAAAAAGTGTAGCAAGCTGATCAACGTAATTATGGAGGTATACGTGTAAAATTAAAATACACAAAATTTGCCATAAGCTAGTTTATAGATACTCCAGAAAGTCTATGTAACACTCATCAGTGATCAAAAGTCTTGGTTCCATTAAGGACAAGGCTTTGTTTGCATTGATGAAGTGAGGTCAGTACTTAAAGCTGCCTTCTATTAAAGGAAATCGTTTTCAACACGAATTCATAGACTAAAACCGCATCTTCTGACAGCCCTTATTAATATTTTGTCTGTTTTATGAAATCAGGCTTTGGCTTCCTGTTTCCTCGGCTATACATGACACTAAACCAGTGTTTCTCAATCCATTCCTACAGGGCACACTGCCCTGCATGTTTTCATTCCAACCACCACTTAATCATGCTCAAGTGATCATTAACAGACGACCGATGCAGATGATAGGTTGGGAGCGGAGGTTGGAATTCGAATTTCCAGGGCAGTATGCCTTGTAGGAATGGATTGAGAAACACTGCACTAAACAGTGAATCAATGAGTCCATTTAAATGTTCTTTGCAATATGTTTTGGTTTCAATGTTTTCCAAGACAACTGTTTGATTGAATATTTGTAAATGTAAATCATTCATTGTGGGTATGTTCAGGAAAGCCTTCAGAATATACATATATTTCAGGAAATATACATTTGAAAGAATACTATTAAAAAACAGATAAAGGATTTTCTGACACTGGTGGTCCATAGCAGAAAAAAACAGTTGTTTCTGATCCCAGAAACTCTAGCTACTGCTGTTTTAGCTTTTTTTGGATTAGTATTGCTGCGGTCGCTCTTTTCAGTGAGGTCTTACAACATATGGTAGGTCTTTGATTCTGCAGCAGCCAAGCATGAACATCGTTATCTCACACAAACAGGCAGTCTGCCACAAAGAAAAAGAAAGATTCACACCAACAGAGAAGTTTTTCATAAACTGAAAAGACCGTCTGATGAACTGCACAACCTCAACACACACTAAGTGAGATGGATTGAGACAACACCAGGGGTCAATGGCAAGAATGTCCTCTAAACTTATCACACGATGGCTACAGCTGGAACAAGTCAACCTTGTGGAGTTAACAAGGCAGTTTGAACGGTAATTGCAATTTGTCAGCCTGAATTATAGGAACAGATAAAACAAAACTTTAAACGCTTTCCATCTCTTCCACATTTAATGCATCCTCTTATCCAGAGACTTTGACTGATGTCTTTCATAAAGGGTTATTAAAGTAGGATAGGTAAGGCATCCATATCTCCACCAAAAGAACAGGCACTGTGTGGCTCTTCTATGATTAATATTTTGTCATAAGCACTCCTGTCATAAGTATGTAGATGTATGCAGAATGCAGTCTGGCATTCAAATTTTTCACAAGCATTGATTAGAATCAATGTAGAACATTTTAGTTTTAATGGTTTAGTGTGATTATGCAACATGTGCATTCATAGTTATAGTTCAGGCATAGCCTACAATATCCTTTATAAGTGATGAGACATAAGTTGTAAGTGATCTCCATTAATGACCAGCAATGTTTGACACATTTTTTCTTGGTATAAAATCTCATTCCTTCCAAGTGATTTCACTGAGTGGTGAGAGGTGCATTTAGTTTGACCAGCGGCTTCCTGCTGAGATGAGGACAGAGCAAACACAATGAGACCAACCCAGAAAAACACCCACGTGTACAACCTCCCTGTCCTTTCCGGAACAGACTTCCCCCGTTTTCAGTCGCCCTCACGGAAATGCACTGACATTTCTTTCACACTGTACATCTCCAGGAATGTAAACATACAAACCAAACTGAATGGCAATCAATCGAGAGTATGTGTCATGTTCTATTAGACGATGACAGCAAGCTTGTCAACAGATACACTGATGTTCAATGATAATCATGAGATTGACTGCTGAAAAATATTCCCCCCCAACATTAAAAAAAATAAAAATAAAAATAATGAAACAAATGCAAAATCTGTCAACAATCTTCCCCCCTGAAAGCACATAAAAAGAGACATCTAATTGGCCGCCTCCCTGTGATCATATACAATGAACTCTTCCAATGCTACAACTGTCATCAGAGAGCCTTGATATGCATACCGGCTGTAGAAGAAGATTAAGTAATTATGCTGCAGCCAGATAGGAGGAATGAACTGCCTGAGTCTGGTGTACACAGCCAACCATCTGGAGACAGCGATAACCAAAGCAGCTGTGCGACAAGACCTTTAGTTATTGGCTGCTAGAGACAGTCAAGTGCTTATTATTATGTATAATATCCTTATAACATTGATGCAAAACATCCATTAAGTGGCTCGAAAGCATACACTGGTAGAATATAGAGAAGAGAAAATGCTGAAAAGATGTGGAACATGCAATTATTTAAAAAGAACAAAGAAACTTGCTCTAAAATAACAATAGGACAGAAATTATTATTATTTGTAATGAAAGGCATTAAAACTCCATTGGGTTTATTGTTTATTGTTTATTGTTGAATTGCTTTTGATTTTGCACCAAAGAGAAGTTTCTCAGTCTCTCTGTTATGTCTGTTGCATGAGTTTACACAGAGTTTGCATAGAGTTAACTATAATAGGCCAATGACACAGCTTTTGCCCTGCTTTCAATACTGAATGCTTTAACTGGGATAGAGTATCGCTCTGTGATTAAATTGAGATAACTCAGGAAATTGGTTCTAAATTTGCTAAACCTCCTGACTCCTGAGTAAGTGTAAATAAACCAAAACAATGGAGTACATTGTGCTAGGAAATTCCAAACCGTGCATTACGTTTCAATTAGCCAATTACCTCGTCTTGAATAAATAACGGAGACAGAATGTTGCTAAATAATCAACTTGGTCACAATGTAAAGATTAAGATAAATATGGAGTGAGTGAATCACATATTAATTTTGTAAATTTTTGCTCATATTCTCTATACATTAATGAGTACACATTGAAGAATTCTAATCTGCTGTGGAGAAATACTGTAAATACTGGGAATCGGTGTGATAATCTAGAGACACACAGAAATGCATCTCATCGGATATCTCAAGAGTTGGGTCTGCTTCATGCCACCATGACATACCAGACTTGATCTGTCATCGCCCAATCAGGGCTGCTCTGGACTCACACCAAGAGTGACTTTCGTGACAATTTGTTCTCCTGTAAGGTGCAAAGCAGGCCACGCCAATACAGCCATGACAGATGTCTGACACAGATTACCTGTTAGTTTTGGTTGGGATTTCATAAATTTAATTGCGCAGATGAAGAGGAAGGAAATGCAGGAAAGAAGGCATTTGCCAAAAATTGCAACAATGCTTCTGTCAGACTCCTGTCTTACTCCCAACACTCAAAAGCACAGTTACATTCCTGTACATTCTGTTAAGTGACAAAAACCTAACAATCACCTGTTGACAGCATAGCAGAAACCATTCCTTTGATCCTGCATGTAACTACACAAAGCAAAAAATGCAATGCCTATGTCTTTTAAGCCCATTAGTGCCCACACTGACCAAAAAAGTGTTCTTCCACACTGTCACAGGACCAGAAAAATGGGGGAAAAACCTGAATCCGAATATTTTTGATAATGAATTAGATTGGATTCTTCATTTTTATCTTTCTAATTAACAAGAATAAGCAGTTGAAACTCATTCAATCCTTCTCAATCGATCTCATGGTTGAACCTTTGAATAATCTCACTCCTCACCTGTAACTAATCTGCGGTTGTGGCTTTTTCACTCAAACAATAACCTTTGTTTAGGTGATGAAAGCCAGATCTTAGTAAGGGCTCGAGACATGCTCCCTTATCATTCCTGTGGCATGATCTCATTTGGACGTGCCAGCTGTGGGCTCAGTAACAGTTCTCGCTCTTGCAGTGAGGGGATCGGTTCCTCAGGCCCATTGTGTGAGACAGGGGTAATACACGGGGAGAACACATCCCAGCTGGAGAGAGGAGTCACCGTGCATTCCTGACAATGCGAGAGCCCTATCCCCTTCCCTCCCCATGTGCCTCTCCTCTTGCTATTCCCAATACAGGAACCGTGAGGCCGGCAGCCAATTCACAGCCCCTGCGAGGCTCCGGGCCAGACGTGGAGGGCCTCACAGGCCTAACAGGAAACAGAAGGAAGGGGGCACCTGACTTCAGAAATACAACAACACAAGGTTTCACCTCACGGGACCCGTGGTCTCATTACAGCGATCTCTCCACGTGTCCTGACACCATTCTGGGCACTCTGCTGTGCCCAGGTACTCTCCCACCTGAACAGGTGACTGGAGTCCACCTGTAAACATGGCAGGCTTCTTCGTCATGTAAAACCCTTGCACAAGAACAGTTATGGGAAGCTTCTCAGCAGAGTGAGAGATACAGTCCATGGGCCATTAGAACCACTTAAAGACAAATATCCTGTCTAACCATAGTATCTGTCTCCACAGTTGCTTTTAATGAGTGAGGTCAAACCCTCTATTAACTAGATTGTACACTTGAATTATGAAGCTACCGACCTATCACAGTCAGTTTATTGGTTGATAGTCTCCACCAGGCTGATGGCTGACAGCCTGTTGGTATTGCAGGAAAGGATGTGTTGCCTTGTTCACTGTCCTTATTGAAAAAAAACGGACCTTTCTGTGAAAATATGTGCCTGAGACAGAAGTTTGAGTTTGAACACGGACCTTCTGAAGGTTAGCTGAGTATTTCAAAGGGGTTGTTTTTTTTGTATTTTTGACAACTCAGTCAAACAGTGGGTAGTTTTTGATGCACATTAATGGCCACTGGGCATATTTTTCACCATTTCAACATTAAAAAAAACACACAGTGAGGGGTTGTTGATGTATCCTCCAATTGAACTTTATTATGAGTGAACCAAAGCAAAAACTGCAGGAATTCCTCACACAGAAAACCCGCTAGACATCCCTGTGTCTGCCAAAGACAAGTCAGGGTTGGAGAGTTTTGTTTTGATTGTTCACTCCCTGCAGCTTGGTCACCGAGCCTGGGAGACACAGGCAGGAGAACAAACACACCAATCCACCTCCATACAACCTTCAATACATTTTTCTCAAACAATAAATTAAGCTTTCAAATCCAAGCAATGGCTCCGACAAAGCCACTTTAAAGCCGGTCAACAGAAAAGCTGCAACTGAAAATGATAAACCTTTCAACACAGTGTCTCAGGCATGTCTACTCCATACCAGTGCAATGAAAATGGACTTTGAGGCACCGCTCTTAGGGCAAGAGAAGAGATCAAGAGAAGAGCTCTTTGAAGGTGTGTGCTTAGGGCAAAAGAACTTCTGTTCATTACCTGGGACAGAATACAAGGCACGCAGATGAAGCTTGAACAAATAAAAAGCCAGGAATAGCAGGCTTAGACAGGGTCAGCCCTCCAAATTCTCTGGTAAGTCTTCAGAAAAAAATACAAATATGTGCTCCTGTTTTGAACTGCTGTCTCTTGCACATTTAAAAAAATGCACACATGGACACACACACACATACACACACGCACACACACACACTCACATGCACACACACTGACTGGGAGTCTGGGATGTCCATAGTTCAGTGCCTTTAGTGAGCCTGCACATGGCCACTCGCCAGTGGAAGTCTCTACTGCTTTGGTCAATCCATGATTATGAATGTTCGTGGAAGAAGAAAAAAAAGAGCTATTAAACTGTAAAAAAAGTTTTCAATTAATGTTTTTGTTCCAGAGCACGTGATGACACAGGAGCTGCTGGTTTCTATAAACCCTGTGCGCAGTCTGCCTCCTCCCAGTGATTATCCTGAGCGTCCGCCCCTGCGTTTCTATGCGCCACACTCACAAACCATGCAGACCTCTTACCCTCCTCCATCCCTGCGGGCTCCCCCCCATCCCCTATCCAATGCAGCTCCAAATCTAAACATTAATGCATTCATTCATTAAAAAAATAAAAACCTTCAATGCATGGACCTACCTTACAGCTTCCACTTCCATGGATATCTGCGCTCACATACTCTCCTCTCTCTCTCTCTTTCTCTGTCTGCTGAAACCCAGCCAGGGTCCAGGGCCAGTATGAGTGGAATTTAAAGAAGAAAAGCAGAAAACAATCGCCTCTTTGCTGTGATTCCTTTTCTTCTCCAGCAGCTGAACTTGAACTAGTGCACATATGGATTACATTCCCAAGCGGAGTGACTGGATTTAAGCAGGGCCCTGCCTCCAACCCTGGACCTTCATGCTCCGCACTCCTCCAGCTCTCGCCACCTCAGTAATCATTAACTACCGTCAGACGGGGTGCCAGAGGATTAACCCTTTCCATGTCTTGGTGCCTTGTCAGGTGCCCTTTAAGTCAGGTGGTCGCAGTAGACCTACATTGCAGCATAACAGGCCCCTTCACAACAACTTACAGAGGCTTACAGTTAATATTGAAGTGACAAAAGAGTCAATATGTCCGTTATTTGTTTCAGATTTTTTGGTTTGACTTGAGTTACTAGTCTTTTAAATTAAACTCCTCCTTCTCTATCGCTCCTCCTCAGCTCTATGGTGAACATTATGGCTGCTGTCCCTCACTGAGGTGATTGCAGCACATCACTCTCCCACCAATGTAAAGTGCTTAGAGAGCCATCATCATTAATTACACCCATGCCTATCGTTGAGACCAAAAAGTCAATTTTCTGTTAGTTAATTTTGTTCAGGGACACACTGGCAGTGACCTCACATGAGATGTGAACTTGTGAACTTTTTTTAACAGTGTCTACATTTCTGACTGTTTCTCCACACTCAAGCCTATTCAGTCCTACCAGTCTCAACAGCCTTTTATAGAATGCAGGTGAGCATATGGCTAACACATTGGAGACAGATCTTACCCTCAGAGAAAATAAAATCTGGACCTGCCAAGGACATGTATGCTTTGAGTTGAGCTTCTACCTTTACCAAGCTGCAGTATCCCAGCTTCTTTATTTTTGACTTGGTCTTCATTTGCCAAGCCATCGTCGGAAACCTGATAGAAAACCGGTGCAAAACTGGTGGGAAATCAACAGAAGGAGGTTATAGGCGCTAATATTTTAGCCTGCCTTTCCCCAAAATAACAAAGCTTGAGAACTGTCCTCATAATGAATCCAACCATTTGATGACTAAGCAATAGCATCAAAGCACATATTGTGCTGTTGGTTGTTGTTTTCGACATTTACACAAAGCCGAACTGTCTCATTGTGAGCCTTCGCTGCCCATCATTTGGCATTCCCCCTCCCAATCCAGACAGTTCCCCCTCTGGCTCCTTCAAATTTTCAGTTACGAATACTGAGCCAAGCTGCTGTTTTATAAAATGTATGAGTAAATCCACTTTAGTTACCTTTCACATTGCTTACCTAATTGGAAACACAAATTAATTAAAACATTTTCTCGAAAAGAAGCCAATATGATATATATTTTTTTAAGATTTTGTTTCTGATATTTTATTTTTCTCCCAATTTAGTAGCCAATTACACCCTCTCTTTTCATGTCAATCGCCCCTTCGCATTGTGAGTTCGCTGCCATAGCCCTGAGACCGGCAGTGACAAAGGCAATGTACCGCCTCCTCCGAGCGAGCACTCGCCAAGCCATCAACTGTAACTCTGGTACGCAGAGCCACTCCTATACGCAGTGAACTCATGTTGGCTTCCCTCCTCCCTGGGGCGGACAGCCAATTGCCGACCCCCTAGTGGCACTCCCGGCCAGAGCCAATACTGGCACGGCCGGTGGAATCTAACCCCGGTCACAGTGGATGAATTTGATATGTTTGACCATGTGAAAACATCTAGTACAGACGTACCAAGCATACACAAATCAAATCCAAGGCTGATCAAAATTCTCAGGGCATCCAACCAAACACTTTCCAATGGTTCTGTTTTCTTGCAGAACCATTTTCTCATTGCCAAATTAGAACAATGATTTCCCTTCCAGTCCCACAGCATTACAAGGACAAGGCTCAATAGCCTTGTGTTTCACTGACAAACCAAAGGTTGACAATAGGGAAGATTGTCCATTAGTAGCCTTCAGTCTCTAGGAAGATGTTTACTTATTCTAAAAAAACGGAGTTTGCTTTGGAGGCCCCTGGTATTATATGCATGTAATATACCACAAAAATTAAATTAGCAATGCTTGCAGTGTATTCCATTACAGATTCATTTCTTATATACTCTCCATTTATGTATATTTCCATAAGATTACTTGAATTGCTGTATGATAAACATTTAATGCAGAATGGCTTTGCATAAAAGGTTTTGAAACTGAATTTTAATATTTCAATAAGAAAGCTGCTACAACTGAGAAAACATGAAAATTAAAAATGTCCTCTTCTCAGCATCCCCAGAGATGAGAAGGGGACATTTTGCTGACCTGCTGAGAAGCGCCAGGTGTAAAAATCCCTGATGCTTTGCCGTCTGATCTTGAAGTGCAGTGAGAGATTTGACAGCATTTAATCCCCTCAGTGGGCCCAGGCCTAAACACTTTAAATTGCCAAAACAACTTTTTTTATTGAAGCAGAGTGCTGGAGTGTCCTGCAGAGAGTGATTTGTTCCCCGACCACAACGACCACACAAAGAGGAAGATCATTTCCAGCATCCTCCTACTTACTCAGCCACTGATTCATTTACCTGCCAGCCAACTTACCCACTCATTCATTCAATATGCACAGGCCTCTCTGGCCTCTCAAGACGTAAGCAACTATTATTGTTGATTTGGTGATACAGATTGGCATACAGATGGTGTAGCATCCAATGGTGCCTATGCTTTGTTTGGAACAGAAATTGAGTCCAAAGGCATCCATGCCTACCTGTCCTAGATGCAGCTTTGAGAAATTCTGCTGTTTGTTTCCCTTTTGACCCAAAACCAGCAGTATGGAATATTATCCAGCTTCCCAAGAGGGTGATAAAAGTACCACAGGTTCAAAACTCTGGTAGAATGATGGACTCTTTTTCTGGAGTGCTTCTGTCAATGGTCAGTTGTATCAATGTTGGCCAGGGTGACAGCTCTCCCCTCAAAGAACAAAACCATCAGCCAACAGAAGGAATGACCAATCAGCTTAGGGAGAGAAGTATTAATAGGTATTAGCTATCCTCTGAAAGTAAAAATCGAAATGGAGGAAAATATGGAGAGCATGTGCCAGCTCTGCACAGGAGCCTCCAGGGCGGTGCAGGCTCAGCAGAGAAGTCAGGGGCCAACAGCTTTGCCCAAAGCTGGGATTAATATACTGCCAACGTCATGGCTCTCTGTTCTGCATGCAGGAGGGTCAGACCTACCAAGGGAAAGCACTTTGCACACTCTGCTTGCATAACCAAATCTGTGGGCGCACACACACACACACACACACATGCACATATGCCCACACATACATGCATGCGTGTGCACATACAGTACACACACACATACACACACACACAAACAAGCATGCACACACTCATGACCACACACACACACACACACAAGCACATAAGCTGTTCAACAAATGGTCTGGAGAGGGAACGACAGTGGGAGCGACATTATTAAGACAGTGAGCAGCATCAGGAAGACAGTCACCAGGAGACAGTCACCACGGCTGGACATCCTCTCTCTAACTATGCAAACACACATACGAACATACCCACATATACACAAACACACACACACATATGCCCGCACGCTTTTCAACTGACCCAAACATGCAGACACGGGCCGGGCTGCGGTGAGAACGTTATTTATTGAAGTCTGACTGCCGCACGGCAGCTCAGTAGACAGCCTGGGGTCTACAGAGAATTAGGGATATCAGGCCTTGTCTCATGGCCAGTTAAAACATTCCTCTGAAACATCCATTGTTTTTGTTTCTAGGCCATTAGCTTGTAATTCATCACTAATCTCTGAATCAACATTACCGTAAATGTAATTTCACAGTTCATATTTTGAGATAGGGGTTATGCAACTGAAGGGAAGCCTGACAAACAAATTCCATCCTGAGAATAATGTATATACAATTCAATGCATAGGTATCATGATAAAGATTGTGTCTACATTTTTGTCTTAATTTATTGTGGACATTTTATATACATACTTTGTATACATAAGAACACAAGAAGAGGATAAGAATACATAATGATGTTCAGACCATCTAGGGTTGTCATGTCCTAATCTAAAGAGTATCTAGTACTGCAACTAGCCAGGACTTGAATAGCCCAAGTGTTTCTGCCTCTACTACCTGGCAAGCTGTTCCAGGCATTGACAACTCTCTGTGTGAAGAAAAACGTCCTAATATCCGTGCGGAATTTGCCTTTAACTAATTTCCTTTTGTTCTGCTAACCCAATTTATCTTAAAAAAAACAAAAACCGTATATATTGTAGTGGGAACCGGGGTGTGGGGTTTCCACGCAACCAAGTTGGATAATGAAAGAAAACACACAAGACGGTCAATGAAATAGAACTGAATTAGGGGAAAACTCATAATTCGGGAGAGGGCAGAAATCAGTAAAACCGTCCAGTATCGCAATCCGTATTCGTAGTTGTTGTTCG
This sequence comes from Aldrovandia affinis, assembly GCA_029706075.1. Taxonomy (NCBI): domain Eukaryota; kingdom Metazoa; phylum Chordata; class Actinopteri; order Notacanthiformes; family Halosauridae; genus Aldrovandia; species Aldrovandia affinis. The sequence goes on from JAINUG010000322.1 coordinate 137,280, forward strand.
TAATCCGTTGTCATTAATCCGAGCCAGGTTCTCATACAATCCATGTTCGGTACACAAAGGGGGATCTCAAAATGGTCCAGGTTCATCCAAAAAACAATCCACAACAATGCTTTACTTGTACTCACTCCCGTCGTGCTTTTCCCTTCCGGTACTCTACAATTGGCTAGGGGAAAAGGTGTGTCTTTTATTTCCGAGCCTTCGGCTTGTTAAAGGTTTCCTGGTGTGTCATATTTCCTCCGGAAGAGCTCCATATACAGTTTGGGGTGGGGCCAGCCCCTCTATAATGATTCCCTGCACCTCCCCCGGCCGTCTGCCACACACCCTCTTCCTCAGCTCCGACCGGGAGGGAGGGGTAGCTTGACACCATAGTGTGTCTCTCCTGGATAGGGCATCTGCATTCCCGTGGGCTGCACCAGATCTGTATGAAACAGAGAACATAAATGGTTGCAACAACAAAAACCACCTAGTAACACGGGCGTTACTGTCTCTGTTCCTGGCCATCCATACTAATGGCGCATGGTCCGTTACCAGGGTGAAATGCCTTCCCAATAGATAGTATTTCAGCGTTTCAAGAGCCCAGTTTATTGCTAGGCACTCTTTCTCCACTGTAGAATATTTTTGTTACCTTGGTAACAGCTTCTGACACTGGGTGTTCTTCTCCCGCTTGTACTTGCGATAGTATGGCCATCTACGTGATGCATCGGTCTGCACCAGTAGAGGTTTTGTAAAATCGGGGGTTACCAGTACAGGTCCCGAACAGAGCATTTGCTTTAGCTCTTGGAACGCCTCCTCTGTCCTTTCCATCCACTCCACCCGTTCCGGCAGCTGGCTTTTGGTAAGATCTGTTAAAGGGCTGGCTAAAGAGGCAAAGTTAGGCACAAAATGACGATAGTAGCTGGTTAGCCTTAAAAATGTGCGCACTTGCTTTTTCGTGAGGGGGCGCGGCCAGTCTCTAATTGCTTCCACTTTTCTTTCTTGTGGTTTTATACAACCCCTCCTGATTGTATATCCAATGTATTCTGCTTCCTGCAGACCCAGCCGACATTTATTGGGATTCACTGTGAGCCCTGCCCTCTGTAATGTCTGCAGCACAGCCCGGACCTGGTCGAGGTGTGACTGCCACTCGTTCCCATGTATGATGATGTCATCTAGGTATGCCGCTGCATATTTTCTATGGGGAGGGAGGATTCAGCCCATCAACCGTTGAAACATGGCCAGGGCTCCATGTAGACCAAAAGGTAATTTTCTGTATTGAAATAAGATGTCTGAGGTGGCAAAAGCAGTTTTTTCCCGAGCCTCAGGAGCTAGTGGTACCTGCCAATAACCTTTGGTCAGATCTAATGTGCTAATAAATCTGACTGTTCCAAGTCTATCGCTTAGTTCATCAATCCACGGCATTGGATAAGCATAAAATGTCAATATTTAATTTAACTTTTTAAAATCATTACAGAATCGGAGCATGCCGTCTGGTTTTGGCACTAACACGATTGGGCTACACCATTCACTATGTGATTCTTCTATAATTCCTGCATCCAGCATTAGTAGTACCTCCATCCTGATGGCTTCCCTCCTGGCTTCCGGTATGCGATAGGGACGCAATTTCACTTTTACCCTGGCCTGGTGATAATGTGGTGTTGGGTGAGGGTCGTGCGCGCTGGTTCCCCGGAAAACACGTCCTGGTGACCATCCACAAGCTCACGCATGTCCTGCTGCTGAGTCAAGCTTAATTGTTCCCCCAGTTGCACCTCCGTAGGCGTGGTCTCTGAAACAGATTTCTGAGGGCACACAGTGTACAGTACCTCACGGGAGTTCCACCTTTTTAACAGGTTAATGTGATAAATCGGAGTTATATTTCTACGTCCAGGCTGTCGGACCCAATAATTCACTTCCCCTACCTTCATAGGGACCGTGCCATTTGAAACTCCCTTGGCTGCGCTTTTCTGTCATAAACCTTGGCTTATGCATTCTGAGCTTCCTGCATGTGTTCCTTTACAATAGGCCATAGGGTGGCCATTCTCTCTCTCATTTCCCAAACATGTTCCACCAGGGTGCGATGAGGTCACGGTTGCTGTTCTCATGCTTCTTTAGCCACATCCAGCAGCTCTCAGGGTCATCTCCCATGCAATAGTTCAAAGGGGGAAAACCCCTGAAGGTGGAAGCCTGAGATACTTCCCGGATCGCAAACATTAAATAAGGTAGCAGTTGGTCCCAGTTCCATTACCTTCTTCAGCATTTGTTTTAATGTTCTATTGAATCCACCAGCCAATCTATCTGAGGTGTGCAGCTGAGCATTATTGTGCATTATTCGGGACATGAATGGGGTTCCTTCATCAGTCAATATCTGTTCTGGTATACCCATTCGGGAAAATAATAACAGCAACTCACGTCAATCCCTTTTGTGGCTATGGTGCATAGCGGAATTGCTTCCGGGTACCTGGTGGCATAGTCCACAAGAACCAGAATGTATTGATGACTGATCTTGGGGAGGGGTCCAACCAGGTCCATTGTGATCCTATTGAATGGATCTGAGACTGTAGGGAGAGGGATTAAAGGATTTCAAAAATGAGGTTTGGGTGCCTTGGGGTCCACCTCCTGATACCCACACATCTGGGCATTTCCTTTGCTGGTGGCCCTTGTCTGATGCTGAAGGCATGGAGACATCATGGTGGGGTCCAGCTCCAGGAAATGTGGCCTTGTTCGCCACAGTCTAAACATTGCCGGTTCTCAAAATTCAGAAAGGGTCGACTTCTGGGTGAAGTACATTGCTGGGTTCCGCCATCTCTGGCCGGGTTCCAGGTTGCCTCATCTGCCTTCTTTTTATCCTTTGGGCGGGTTGCGGTTTCTGCCTTCAGTGGTCGTCCACTGCACAGGACTTCGAGCACACTCTGGTGTCCTTAGTTCAATCAGCTGGTCCGCACTTTGTGGGTTGAATTGGCTAGCTAATTGTTTTGCCTCAAAGGGAAGGGAGCATAAAAATTTACCTACTATGATTCTCTCAATTGGATTCATGGAGAGGAGCTCTTAGCTTTTAGCTAATTGAAACAAATTGGACATTTGTGCTCGTGGTGATCCCATGGGTTCAAAACTCCAGTCATGGAATCATTGTGCCCGGTGGTTTAATGTGTATCCATATTGTCTCAGGATTTCTTTTTTTAGTACCTCGTAATGGGTCGCCTGTTCCGGGGTCAGATCCTGATCTTTGTGCTGTCCCAGCCAGAAATGGGGCGATCAAATGGTGGCTAATTCTCCCAGACTGTAGTTCTTTCAAAGGTCTGGAGATACACCTCAATGTCATCTGCCTCGGTCAGCTTCAGCAGGAAGAGGCTGGGTTTGGGACGGGAGGCTAGGGTTCCGGCAGCGTTGGCCACGGCCAGCTGACTGAGCTCTGCTCGCATCAGTGTGGTCCGCTGACGCTGTTCTTCCATCAGCTCCCGATGCATCGTATGTTGTGCCAGATTCGATTCTACCAGATTATTGCCTGTTTGGTACCTGTTTGGTAATACAACTATGGTTTTTAAATGCAATGCGATTCCCGCATTCTCCACCATATGTAGCGGGAACTGGGATGTGGGGTTTCCACGCAACAAAATTGAATAACGAAACAACACACAAGACGGTCAATGAAATTGAACTGAGTTTATCAGGGGAAAACTTACAATTCGAGAGAGGGGAGAAATCAGTCAAACAGTCCGTCTTTTATTTCCGAGCCTTCGGCCTGTTAAGGGTTTCCCGGTGCGCCATTTTTCCTCCATAGCTCCATATGCGTTTCGGGGTGGAGCCAGCGTGACGGTAGGTATTTCCGCTCTATAATGATTCCCCGCACCTCCCACAGCCGTCTGCCACAATATATATATATATTTTTTAAGGATACTACCAAATGCAATGTAAAGACGAGCAGCAGTCCATGCCCTGGCCTTACATCCACTCAAAGTCTGAGTGAAATACAGAGAGAGGGTTGAGTGTAAGTGTATATCCATGGATAGCGATAGATCAAGCCAGGTGTTTTAAAGTGAGGCTCAGGCTGGAATTTCCCAGAAAACCCATTTACCAACAACAGGTCCACAATTTTGGACTGTGCTAATTGCCCATGAACAAAGGCATTGTCTTGAGGCTCCTGAAACAAAAAGAGGGTCAGGTACCCAGTCGTTGTGCCTAAAACGAAACAGGTAGGGGCAGGTTCCAGGAGTCATGGGAATTTGAGCTATTTGTGTGGCAGTCGGTGAACTTCAGACAAGATGGCCCATACTTTTTGTCCCTACTACCTACCATCTCATCAACACCAGCTCTAATATTCAGAATCCCTGAAGAGTCTCTTGACATTATGAAAACAGTTCTACTCTTGCCGTTACAGGACAGGTAAAGATGCAAGTGAAGAGACTGCCCATTTACAAATGTCCTGGGGTCATGTTATCATTGTTCAGTCTGTACCATCATAATCATATGTAGATTGTGTTATTGGAATCATTCCCTATGCTGTGTTTATCATTATTTTTGTACCATATAACCAAATACCAGTCTTGCCTTACCAGACTAGTTTTTAGTTTTTGTGTGTGTAGTGCCTTGTTATGTTCTTGTTGTTGTTATGGTCTTGTGTAATCATATCTTTGTTCAAAGCAATCTGGTGCAATCAAGAGAGATCTCAGTACTCAGTTCTTCAATGTCAGATGTTTCAACCAGTCTAGTTTTCCTACAAAGTTTGCTCATATTTTCTGCTGTAAAACAGTTAATGGAATGCATTTAGGAACAGATACTGAATACAATGTGTGTGTGTGTTTGTGAGTGTGAGTATGGGTGTTAGCTGACGCCTGCTTGAAGGCCAGGTGAGCGTTGGCGGCGGCAGGGCAGACTCATCCTCCGAGTATTTCACTGCTGCCCCACCAAAGCTCATTGGATGTGGCCCTGGGGCCAGCCCTGCAGCAGTGCAGGACAGGCCTGTGCAGGAACAAGTGAATCATCTGTCTGCATCCTGGAGGTGTCCTACACAGCACACAGTGAGTCTGCATATCTACCTGCCCTGAGGTTGTGAAAATGTAGGATACAAGCTTAAAAAGACACTTAAAGGGTACCTTTAGCTATTCTCTGTAGTTTATCTGGGGAGTTGCAATTTAAGATGCATTGTATATACATTTGGAATTTGACTTTTCAAGACAATACATATTGAAGTTAACCTTTTCACAGGAGTATTTCGAGTATTTCATTAGACCTAGACTAGAATACTTTGCATAAGTCCAATGAAACACCTTTCTCACTACATCAAAGAGCTGTGAGTCATCACAAACCCCCGAACTCCCCCCGCCCCCAGGCCAGTGGACACCCTCACAATGGTTTCACCAGCTACCCCACCATAATTATGCCCTGAAAAGGAGGTACGGCCCTATACTAAAACACAACACTGACCCACCTAACCGCTTGAGATGCTTCTCTCCTTATCATTACAGACATCCATTGCCTCTCCAGGGTCTAATTTGCAGTGGGCGAGGCAGAGGTTTGAATTGGCCTGGGCAATAAACAGGTGGCGTTGCAGGTTTTGGAGCTTCAAGCAACTGTAAATAAAGCCCCAATCCAGGAGCTCTTAGACAGTCCTCTTTTTAAAAGACAGGAGGTGTGACTGTTTACTGTGCTTTTTTAGTGTTTGGGCTCTGCTTTCTAATGAAACACATTTTGAGTTTTGCACAGTGTAAAGTACAAACACAGCAATTACCAGGGGGCAATAAAATAACACCGTACATGGTTTATAGTCATTTGCACCACAAATGAAAAGTGTTTTCATAGCTCTGTTTACATCACAAAATGACTCGCAATGGCTTTGGCATAAAACGATGCCAAGACTTTTTTTTTTTTTTTTTTTACTAGAAAATTATAAACTAAGAAGTTTTCTTGCCAAGGACACAAGGGCTGTTATTGGAGCAGACTGTGTTTTTCTCTTTCTGAAAAAGCATTCAAAAAAAGTCCAGGGGATCCATACTTACTGAATGCTAATCTGTCACACAATTTTTTTTAAATATGAATTATTCTTTCAGGAGGGCACATTTTGGGCAGCGGTGCCCCACGGCGGGCACGCAAGCACTCACGCAGACATGCGCTAAAAGCGCTCATTCATTGGGGACAAGTGGGGTATTCTTCCCACTCATCCGTCATCACCAGGGTTTTGTTCACCTCTCCCAACCTGCGGGACAGTGCCAGCTCTAGCTTGTCCTGCTGCCCGAGTAACTTTTTACCCAACGCCAGCAGCTCGCCCCCCTCTGCTCCGCACAGAGAGAGGATTCATCCCACACAGAGAGACAGGGGACAGCATTGCATTACATTATTAATTTACCAAGGAGATACCCCCAACATAGCTTACATTTTCTCAACATATTATTAATTTCACTCAATACTAAATTAAGCAATTTAGAGTTCAGGTACCTTTCTTAATTAAGGCACAAACAGTGGCCCGCCTCCACTGGATTTCAGCTTGCAGTCTACTGATTATACGTACACGACCCCTAACCACCGAACCACACTGGCAGGATAAGAGGAAGAGTTTGCATGGTGCAATTGACCTACAGTCCAGGTAAAGGAAAAGGGTGTGGTTTGGCAGGGAGGACAGGGGGGTCCTGTAGACCCCCCCCCCAAACGCTGTGTGATGTTTCGAGACAGTACTCCAGGTTGTGGAATTCTGGACATCATTGAGGTTCATGTTCGTGTAAGCTGGCTTGTGACTTCACTGCCAACCAGAACTATTGACCACACCAGAACGCACCTCTATGCCAACGTCTTGTCCCTTGAAGTCACTCCAGGTCTCTAAAGACACTGAGCTTAGGTTCATTCAGTCTGATCAATGCGTTTAGCAAACAGAGGAGGTGTTTGGATCTAATTAAGTCCGACAGTTCACCCTCCGGTGCTGATCAAGACTCTTTACGGCATGCCAGTGACACTCGTGTGGTGCTGCGGGATCGTTAGTAGTAATTAGACAGAAAGCTGTAATTTGCTAAATGTCCCACCCAGTTGAATCTGTTTGCTTTCACTTCTGCAGCACTCATGGACTCGTTCCCAATACAAATAAGCATCCTAAAGGTTCCTCCTGGCCTAAATATAACAAGCCAATTAGTCATTCTAAAATGACATAATAAAACAGAAGAAAACAAAATGCTTCAAAGTTTTAAACCTGAAACATATTACAGCTGCAATACACTCAACAGTGACGGGAAATCTTTATACAGCCATAAATATTCATACTACAAAATATTTCACACATCTGTCTGTGTACAATGATAAAATTAAACATTCAATCTTCTTCTTTATTTAATTTCTCTCCGAATGGAAATAGCATTTAGATAGCAATCATAGCTGAGGGTCAAGGGTAGGAATTGAACTATGTAGCTATGTGGCTATAACTGGCTTAGGCTGCAATCTTTACTATCTGTCCAATGCACAAGGCTATCTTTAGGCTTCATCGGAATTCAGATAAACAAATCCATGCTACTACTACGGTGTCATTGAAATAGGAGTGTAAGTTCACACAGATGCAAATAATCTAACTCGTTTGCACAAATAGTATTCCTGCATCACTTGTAAAAGACCAAGGTAAAAAAAACATGCAGAGTTCAACCACATGGAAGTAAGTAGCATGCATCGATTTCAAAAGGATCAAATGCTGGGCCTTCAGTCAGAGACAAATGGATGTGAAAACCAGTCTGCTGTTGAAATCCTGCACATTGATTTTGAACAATGACAAAGAACCACAGACAGAGCGAGATCATGGGCCAGCAGAGAACCACAGTGGGTCAGGCACAGGAAGAGCACCAGAGGGACCTGCATGTAATATCTTGTGTGGCATTGAGATATCTCCTATTCCTTTAACATCTCTGTCAATACTGAAATTCAAACCTATTAAACCAAAGACTTTTTTAGGGCATCTGCAATCACATGATGTAAAGACACATACACACACATGCAGTCATGCACACACATACACATGTGTACATGATCTTTTTCTCTCCCTCTCTCTGTTTCTCTCTCTCGGTTAAGGTTTCAATCATTGTTTCACTTCAACACAGCTACAACATCTTTAGCATGCCAGAGAAAGATGAGATGCCCTGACTCTTCAACGAGCAGGCAAACTCAGAGTGCTCAGAGAACCACCGAGATCACAAAGGGAATCGGAAACCTGAGGTTTTCTTCCCTGATTTCCGTGTCTAAGATGGAGTAAAAAAAACACACATGCACACATACCGTCCTGAGGTTCTTTCTTCCTTTCTCTCTAGTCCTCTCTAGTCCAAGCTTTCTTCTCTGTTCCTGAAGTCTACTGTTTGCGATCTTTTAGAGCACTGAGTGGGAGTGAGGGAGAGGGAAAGAGCAAGAGAGACAGAGGGGAGAGAGAGAGTCACAGAGAGACAGAGCGGTAGAACCGAAAGCTCGAGGGCAAAGGAGGGAAACCTGAAACCTCAAGTGGTCTTCATGCAATCATTCCCTCTCTCTCTCTTTCTCTCTCTCTCTCTCTCTCTCTTTCTCCTTGAGACAGGTTCCCATTACATGGCTAAGGGAAGGAAGGGAATGGGGGGGAATCCCTCCAGGACAGCCGGCGCGATGTTTAAGCTGGCTGTTTTTACATGAATAGCTGGAGTGAACTTTACTACACCTCCCGTTTGCTGTCTTGTTTTTAACTAATTGATTGGAGCATTGGTGAAATCCACCTTTTGTTATTGGGGGGGTCATCTATGGGCTGACTGATGGGCTGTTAGCAGATTGTTACTCCATGACAGGTCTCAACTCAACTCCTCTCCCTTGCTTAATCTTACCCTTTTTTCTATAAGCCACCACACACGCCCACACATGCAAATGCACGCTTATGCTCACACACCATATTAAAGCCATGAGCCCCAAACGCAGTCACTCCAGTTATGAAATAAGGATTTTACTATATGCACATGGACTGTGAAACTGTGAAAAGTGTTCAGTGCAACATTGGAAATTAGTTTTAAAAACAAGACTTGCCATCCAAAGTCAATGGAAGGTGATGAAATTCAGCTGGGAGAGCTGGGAAAAATGACATCCATTGTGTTTGTATTGGAATTTATACTCTCCCAGGGTGATTTAGCATTTCATACATTGTTTAATTCTAATTTACTCATTAGGTAGTTGCATTGTCTTGCATAAATCCAGCCACACACACACACACACACACACACAATTCCCTCATAACTAAATCTAAATGAAAATCAAATACATATGTGAATTCACATGAGATAGAGTGCTCATTAGCATACAAGCAGCAAAATGTCATATATGCCTTAGAGCTTCCCAAACATTATAAACACATTCATTAGAATAGTGTAGAAAGCACTTAAAAAGCATGGTATTGCAGGCTATACTCAGTATAAGGGCTGTAAGCAATTATTTTATCCGACTCAATTTAATAATTGAATCAAATTCAGATGTTTTCTCAACAAACAAAAAAACACTCTGAACAAAAGCTCTATGCAGAGGGTTCTATTCAATTAACAGTGCAGTGTTATCAAAGAGCATGCCCTTATGAAAAAGCAGTTTGGCTATGATGTGTGTATTACAATTATACTTCCATATCTACAACTGTATGTAATGTAAAATGTACTTCTCAATATATGTTTTTTTTTTTTACAAATATAAAGTATGCATACATACTAATAATGTATATATTTCATAATGTGCAGTTATATTTTCATATGTTTCATATGTATTCAAATATATATGTATCTCTGGATTTTACATTACTGCTTTCTTGTTGTTGTTGTTGTTGTTGTTGTTGGCTGTTGGCATAGACCTTGCTACTGACTTTACATGACCCAAAATAAAAAGGAGGGGATTTTGCTCAAAAACAATGGAATGGGTACGTGCTGTCCTTAAGTCCACGTAAACAGCATTTTTTTCAGAGCTTCAGAAATAATTCTGCAATAAATCACCCCTAGTGTCCTCAGCCTGAGCATAATTGCGAGACTGTTCTATAATAGTGCTCCTGTCTTTTTTTCTCTTTAATCATGGTTCCCCACAAGTTAACCACCAGAGACTACACATTTTCTTCAGTTCTGCTGCGTTGATTAGAGTCACTCTCGGGGAAGGTGAAAGGTTAAGTGTTGTCAGGCCCACAAATGCAAACACACCAATGTGTAGTATCAGGTAACCCTGACAGCGCTGTTGATATATGGCCACCGCATACTCTTCCGGGGGAGTGTCTCTCTATGCCTTTTAGATCCTGGATCCAGTTCCATAACTTCCGCTCTTGGGGCAACTAACCAGGGTGTCACTGTCTGAGTCTACGGTTGGTCTCTGCTCTCTAGCGAGCAGTGGTTTAATTACAGTGCATTTATCTCTCTCTCCCTACCAATGCAAAGGGCTATACTGTATGTATATTTCTGTTCAATGCACAAAGCTACACGATGTGTATCCCTCTGTCCAATTCACAAGGCTACACCTTGCCTACCCATCTGTCCAATGCACAATGCTGCACCATGCGTATCCATCCGTCCAATGCACAAGGCTACACGATGTCTATCCCTCTTTCCAATGCAAAATGCTACACCATGTTCATCCCCCTCTCCAACACATGAGGCTACATCTGATATTTTTGGTTCCATCTTTTACTGTGGTTCAGGATTTAGCCTGCTGTTTCTAAAAAAGGCACCATTTCATTATGCGGTACAATCTCCAAGCAGATATTCTACTAATTTGTTTAATGATGGTTATCAATAGGACATTTCTATAGCTTAGCTAAGGGTAAAAAAGACATCTATAATTAAAATAGGAGGGGCCTTTTCGTTTTTTCCTACAACAGAATTACCATAACAATAAAATCCTGGGCTGATTGTAAGGTTACCATTAGCCAAACTGTAATAATAGCGACTGATGCTGCCACGCCATAATTAGAGTCTGTGAAGTCTGTTCTGTTCCAGTGAATGCAGAGAGCTGAAATGTGTTGCATAAAGACTAATGTTGTTCAATAAAAATAAATTGAGTTAGTTCAAATGAAATATTGCACTACAGACATCCAACTCACTGTGTGAACAGGGTTGGATTAGTCTTGACAGCCACAGCACTTTTCCACCCAGCATAGAGAAGCTTGTTTCATCTAGATCACCTGAGTTAACTGAGCTAATTTAAACAGTCCTTCCCCTTCTGAGGTCTTTCATATTGTAAAGAGAGCTGGAAACTTGTTGGATTGTGGCCTTATAGGACCTGAACAGGTGACCCTTTGCCATAGAGCATGAGGAGCTATGGCACCCTGGGAGAACAATGCGTTAATAACGTCAACTCCACATCTGTGAGAACTGATTCCAGCTGCTGGTTAACACTCCCTGACACTGCACCTCTGCATGCATGGGAATCCTGCCATGGCCCAAAAAAATATGGAAAAGTTAACAATGTCAATATGCTCCTGCAAGGAGGAGGGGGGGAAATATGTTATAATAAAACACCCCATTGTTTTCCACTTGGTATCAGGAAGGTGTGTCAGCGGATTCACAACCTCCTCCACAGTATCTAAGTCACTGGGCAGACTCCAGCCCCAGCCACAAATAATGATTTATTTCCTTCACACACTTCACAAAGTGGCTTGGTTATGTTGTGTCGACACAATGCTGTTCTGTCACAGGTGGGACTCAATGGGCAGTACACATGTCTGTGAGGTGAGACACAGCATGGCCTCGCTCTGCACCCTGCCCCATGGTCATGCAACAAGACTTAAAGGGTGAGGGGACACACTCCCACAACCCACAATTCACCAAAACCCCTCCTATCAGAACACAGACCCTTTGCCTGGCTGGTATAATCATTAACATGGAAGCCCAATGTTGAGTCACAATGGCCTGACCTTGGCATGGCTGACATTGAGTATGTTCACGTTTGTAGAACGCAAACAAATACACACTGTCCCTTTTCATTGATTTCCCTAATCATGGGTGTTGTGTGACTTAACCACCCACCCCCATTCTGTGAAAAGCATTTTAAAACACTTACCTTCTTATACCTTTTCTTCTCTGCAGGTCAGAAACCTCAAACAGTTTACAGCATTATGCAGGAGGGCACTGAATGGCAACCTTAAAGACAAACAAAAAACATAAATTGTTGTATTGTCTTTTTTTTTGTTCATGTGTGCTTACTGTACATATGCATTTTGATTGATTGATTGATTGATGTATTTATTTAAGTGTCCTGCACCGTTTATGGTGCACAGCCCATATGGGCTTACAAGACACTAGACAACAACAACAACAGCCAGGATGGCCACATGACAAATCATAATATACAATTCCACAAATTCACAAAATGAAAACATTTCAAAAACATTCAATTTCCATGCCAGAAGTATCATATTATGTTGGATACAGTATTCTCTGTCTTAGTTGCCATGCATTTTCTATAAATCTTGCTAAGACAAAAATCTCCTCATTAAAGAGCCAACTCAACATATTACCTTCAGATAACCAAAACAAATCAGGGTTCTTCAACTCAATTTTTTCTAATAGGTTATTTCTCAAATCACTGTACATGGGGCAGTGAAACACAAAATGAAATTCATCCTCAACAACACCAAGATCACAAAAGACACATAAACGCATCTCTTCAAGAATACCTTTATATTTGCCTACCTCAATTGCCAGAGGCAAGGTACCAGCTCTTAATTGAGCACATAAGGACTGCTGCCTTCTCTTTAAATTAAATGTTATATAAGGTTCTATATAAGGTGAAATAATCTTCTTTAATTTGAACATAGTTTCTAAGCTTGGTCAGCCTTTCCTCTGGCAACTGGACCAGGCGATTCCACAGCCGAACTATTTCACATCTCTGCTTTCCAAGACATGACAAGATCATATGCAAGTTATGATTTCAATGTTAACACTGATGACAAAAGTTACACATGTATTAGGGATCCCAGAAGTCCATTACATAATACAGTCTGTGATAAACTCTCTGGTATAATGTACTTCTTAAGTGCAACAGGCTTTTCCTGTGTTCTTTGGTTAGGCAAGCCTTTTCTCCCTTGCAAAGTCTTCAAAAGGTATAAGCATTGAGTGGTTATTGCCATGGGGTATGGGTGTGGAGGGGTGTGCTGGAACACTGCACACCCCTCCAAACAGCTCAGTCTCATCCGGTACCACTCCTTCAATTTCGGAATTTAGAAACAAAGGACTGTTTGGGAGCAGGGAGGGGCCCACGGAGCAAGGGAGAGAGCGGGAGAGAGATTGTGGGTATTGAGCAAATGTATTTGCGTAATCAAGAGAATTACCTCAAATAGGCTCTGGCATGGAGTTACATAGACACATGAAGGAAGTTTTCTCTTAGATTACTGAAGTTAAGAGGTGGAACCTTTCAAAAAGAAGAATCACTGCTCCCCACGAGACAGACTTTGACGGGTCTAAGTAAAAAAAAAACACTGTATGCCCTTACATAACCGTAGACACAGCTTATGTGTACACATACCAAGAACTCATGTTAATTTCAGAAGGAGAGGGACCATTCGTGCATAGCATATGCATGCCAAATGACAGTCGACTAGAATCTAATGTGTAAACCAATTATAATCCAGTTTTCTAGAGACGGGATATGAAAAGTGTCAACTCCTCTAGCAGAATATGTGAAAGCTCCTCAAGCAGCAAAGCCAGCTATGGTGGTCCAAAGAAAACTCAGTGACAAAGCAAACAAAGTAGAAACAAAGTCAATTGCACTAAATCTACATGGAGAAGAGGGAAAAGATGTGTTGCTTTCTAACAGAGAAAGAGAGAAACAGAAGGAAAGACAGATCGAAAGATCGCGCCATCACTGCAGTAACGTATTGTACAAAGGTGACCCAAACACTGACCCAACAGATGAGAGAATTTGCTGAGGAGGACAGAAACACGGCTGGTGCACCCATAGAGGAGCACAGTGCCTTTAGAGTGGAGGATTTATCCCTTCACGCAGTCCCACCCAAACATGGAAGGAGGCTGTTTTCTCACCCCTCCGAAAAAACATACAGTAAATCAGAAATGATGCACAAGGTCCATTAAGCACATGAGCGATGTGTCTGAGCTAACAGGAGCCAGGGCTACGTGTGAACATGCATGCTAATGAGAGCAGCACTGAGCCAGACTGTAGCCTAGCTACAGCTAGCCGCTGGGCCAGAGAATCCACGTCCCCTGTAGACGGACATAGATGGGACAGCCAAAGACACCCTCGTGACCGGAGGAGACAAGAGTCCTTCTGGCCCAGACCCGGGTGCGAGGGACACAAGGGGGGGAGTCTGATCCTGACAAAAAGCTTGGCCACACAGCATGATTTACTCTGCTCGCAAACTGCCGGTAATTGCAGCACAGGGGTAATTTTTCACTCAGCGGCGCTTTGTGTTTGGATTTTTGTGGGGCGGTTTTTTGCATACCCCAGTAGCTGATACCTTCACTATTTTACAGGACACCTGGACCTGGCCAAATCAGCTCTGGACAAAAACAACATTTGGGAAAAGCTAATTTTCTCATGGGGGCCGTCTCTGAAAATAGGAGAAAACAGGAAAAAAAAACTCTCAGTGACACTTTTTGTGGTTTTGTGAAAAACTCCTACGCATTTCAAAAAAAGAAAATTCTCATGCCATTTCAACAATTCGGTTATCTGGCTAAAATTGTCTCTCGTTCTGAAATTTCTCAATACAAGAGCTCACTTGGCAGGACGGCGATCCCGAGTGAGCCTCTAATCTGATGTTACTCACTCTAGTATTAGTACCAGAGTGGTCCCTCTCTCCCTTTAGATCTGAAGCAATAATGGAAAACATGTTCGCTCAGGTTCTTGACTATATCAACCATACTGCCCCACCCCTTCGACTACTGCTAGCTACTTGTCCCTTTCCCAAGGGGCTGCACAGTGCAGGCAAACCCCAAACCGTTTATTCAGAACGAGGAAACTGCACTCCAAGTGGGCCTAAGTGAGTGAGAGTTGCTTTTTTGTTGATTTATTTCCACAGACCAGTCTTGATTACAATAAACGAATGCACGTTGACGGCAGAAGCAGCGTATTTTCCCCGGTGATTAAAGAGCTCCACATGCAATCGGCACTTCGGGTAATTCACGTAAAATGCTTGTCTTGTATTCCACTGTTTTCAAGTCCATCCACTAGCAAAAGTCAGGGAGTCGAAAAGCTCTCTCGAAGCTTTCCTCAAACTTCAAGCGATTATTAAAATGCCAGCTCAGTCTGAAGCTGTAATGCGGAGGAGGGGTGGGGTTAAGGAAATAAAGAAAAAAGATTAAAATGTCAGCATTTTTTCCTTTCCATTTTTAATCAAGCATCACTAAGATCCTGCTTCTCAGTGTTCTCTGCTCTCAGAAAGTAAAAGGCCGGATATCACCCCAGGAAAGCATTCATGTTAATGAGATGGGGTGTGTGTGGGGGGGGGGGGGATCTCTGACATAGAAACAGGGCAAAGCACTGAGGCAGAACGGTACAGACTGCTTCTTCCCTGTCTTGTTTTCTGCTTCTGATGGCTTGACTATAATGTATGACAATAACAAAATTGGTGTGTTTGGCATTTACTGAAATAATATAACATGTCTTAAATCTTGTTATATCCTGGAATGTATATCAGTGTTAGCAGATGAGGCTTACGGTTCAGGGCTGAGAGACAGGAGGACAAGGCAGTGGGAGCAGAGGAAGTCCTCTCTCTCCAAGTTACACAACGCCCTTCTCACAGCAGGCACAGGTACACGTCTATCACTGACTAGGCTAGGCACAGGGAAGGCCAGCCGCCTGCCAGCGGCAAATTTCACAATCATCTGCACACACCGCAATGATTCACCTTGCCTTTTGGAGACATGTTAGCATGTCACAACATTGCACGTCAGTACCACATACAGTAAAGAGTTTGCATGCCAGACTGCGCTTTTTAAGAAATTCAATGAAATAATAATATGCAAACCTCCTTAAACATATTTATATGTCCAACCTTTTAATGTAACCAACAACAGGTTTATCTCGGATTGTTTCCCAGTGATATTTATTTTTTTGTTTAGTTTTTTTAAGGGAGGGAACAAGCCTATTTGTGTTATGTAATCACATTCTGGTTTTCACAGAAGCACATTATTCACAACAGTACATTACACATTACAGATTAGCTGCCTTAATCTGAAGAGAGCTTAAATTCTACACATTATCCATTTATAGAACTGGATATTTTACTGAAACAAATAATGCAGAGCCAAACCAAGGACTAGAACTGGCAACCTTCTGGCTCCAAGCCTCCTACACCACGCTGCTGTGGTGAGCTAACAGGAAAACCTTTTTACTACACTTTTTACAACATCTTCACTAAACCTTCATGTAATCTAATCTTCAACATTCCCTGCTTCAATCTTACCTTGATTAAAAAAGACTGACCCATAGAGCATCGCGTAACAGCATTCAGACTGTAGTTGGTACCGTTAAAATTACATTGCCACGAGAAAAACCTCAGGTCAGAGTACATATCTACTGTACTATCAGTTCAATCCTTAATTAAATCAAACATCCAATTCACTAATGCAGATCAATAAAGACCTTACATTTAGGTAGTTAAACCCAATGTCAAGTTAGTTTTCTTCCAGCTACGGCTGCAGAAGGACGGTTGTTGGACGACTATCCTTTCATCCCCAGCTACTGTATAATTACAGCTTTAATGGTTGCGGTTTACAGTACACCCAGTTACACCATAATGTGTCCCATCAAACCATCAGACACAACAATCATTACAATGTTTACAAACCGTCTGCCCTCAGCTCAGTTTTGTATACCTACTTTTTGGAAAGCAAAGTAGAGGTGAGTTGGTATTGATACTGCAGACAGTGCAGAGGTGGCATGAGACAAAAGAAGGGGTGAAATACGTAGGGAGAAAGAGGGTGACGGAGAAGGGAGGTCCCAGCTTTTCTTGTGTTGTAAGCGTGTGCCACGTGGCAAGGGGGCAGGCCAGCCTCCTACAGGGAGGGAACTTGACAAAAGGGGACAGGGGACGCCATTGTTAGAGTGGCAAGTCCCTGGGGAGGGCAGGTGTCCACAGCCAGGTCATTATCTTGGCTGAGAGTAATCAATCCCAGAGTGGAGGCACAGGGAGTGTCACCATCTGGCCCAGCCAAAACCCAGAGCAGAGATTGTGATTGCTAGAGATCCTGCACTCCTTCCTGGCCCCCACTGAAAGAGTTCCAGCTGTCGCTTAAAGACTTCCGGTTATGGAATATTCATGAGCAGGGCAGGCCTGAAATGGATTTCAAATGGTTTTGGCTACTTCAATTCTATGCATATCGGGATTAAATTAAGAGCCAAAGAAGAAATGTTATTAAATATTCATAAGAACCTGCTCTAACCAAATCTCTGGGTTAAATGGTGTGGGGATAGAACTTTCAGTATAAAGCAGGAAGAGTTCAACATCTTGGTTACTACTAATACAGTATCTTTGGTATTGGTGTGGGGAACAGGGACGAGCAGCAGAGCAAAGAGCCAACATGAATCTAACCGCAGTGTTC
Organism: Aldrovandia affinis; assembly: GCA_029706075.1. Classification (NCBI taxonomy): domain Eukaryota; kingdom Metazoa; phylum Chordata; class Actinopteri; order Notacanthiformes; family Halosauridae; genus Aldrovandia; species Aldrovandia affinis. The sequence continues at coordinate 154,748 of JAINUG010000322.1, forward strand.
TGCTCTGCAATGAATTCTGGATCTTAGCTCATCCTCCCTTATGTAAGGACATATTTTCATGCAGTGTCAGCTGCTGTTGTAATAGATAACTGGATTTAGTGGACCCAGTTCAGCATGGAATATCATAAAACCATAAAAACTATGATTTAGGTGGCTTCTTGGAAAAGTGATTGTGCTACACATAACATTTATGGGTTCTGCCACAGAAATTAAAAAAATGCTTCGTACTTGAATTATTTGGTCATAACAAAAACCCTTTTATGAAGGAATCAGGTGATCAATGTAAAAAGTACCAAATTTAACTACAATGACAGATCCCACCAGTCACTATGAAACATTGCACCCTCATGGTAGTTATACTTTGTGATTGACCGATTCTTTCATAAAAGGGTTTGCTTTTAATAATTCAGAGTACTGCCAATTTGTTTTTGAATGCTGTATTTTTTATTTTCTTTAAATCTTCTTAAATTTATAGAGGGAGGATGCACACCCAGTTTAGGTTTAGCGAAGTGCTGACTAACCGAATTTCCAGGACAAAATTCATACAGACGAAACTCGTAACCATTAATTTACAATGAGACACAAACTTGCCATCATCAAATAAATAGCCTTATGTAATGACAAATAAACAACTTGCTGATTAAGACCGGTTGGTGTTGGTGGTTATGTGTTGTTTTTTTTGCCAGCAAACAAGTTCTAATAAAAAGATAAATAATTTCAATATTTGACTATTTAATCTAGGCTATAGACTATATGCAATACCTTCATATTCAGTATTGTGCACTCGTGTACTAGCTAGCTAACTACTTACCTCACTGGCCAGCTAACAGCTAACATTTATTCATTACCTGTACTGTTAAATCCAGAATAAAAAATATTGTTTTACATATGTCAAAATATCAGTTACTGCCAATTTAATGTATACAGATGTATTCATCATCTGTCTATCATACAGATCATATTTTAAACATATACATATAGAATTACATATAAGAAAGTGCCAACTAATATACTAATATATACATGAATTGTATTATTATATTTTGACATCTTACATCTAAATTCTTTATATTTTTATATTTCAGGATACTTACACTTATATTTGTATGAAGAATGCTTTGACAGCTCTTCATTTCTCTTTGTAAGCTTGAAACCTAAAGTTTTATTTTTCAGCTGTACACAGTTTAAGATGTCTCACCTGAAACAATGCTATGCAGAACACCATAAATAAGCAGCAGAACAACAAATGTGTGTGCCATCAACAAAGGAACTGAATACGACTGTTATCAGAAAGCCGCCAAATCTAAAAGGTAAGTGTCGATGATGACCAAAAAAATAATTGGGACTATATCTATCACTTTAATATCAAGAATAGGGGCTACCTTAACTTAACACCATCTGCAATCGTCATCTTTATTCAATTGTTTCATACTAAACACAGTTGGGAGAATCTACCGTTTCAAACCAAAACATACTTCCTGAACAAGTAATCCTGCCACAACAAGTCCTAACCTACAAAAATAACCACAAGAAGCCCAAACACAAAATATACCGCATTTCTTCAAACTCCCTGTAGCCATAAGAATAGTTGGGAGTCATAGTCATGCGGGAATAACAGGACACTTTCTTGCCTTAAGAGAATACCTTGTGAAAACCAGATCCTCTTGGTGTTATAAATCAGTCCTGCTGCTGACAGAGTGAGGTATGCAGCCACAGTAAGTCAGCTTCAACCCTCCCGGACACAACCACTCGTTAGTTCTATGCGTGTCTTTTCCTGCTGGGATTCTGAGCTCATCTTATTAGCATAACCCTATAATCCCAAATCAATGTGTACTCCACAAGTGAGGCTGTTCTTTTTTTGCCTCTTCAAAGACACTGGAACAAACGCCTACCTGAGGCATCTAGAGTACACCTCCCAGAACGGGACAACTGCACATTTTTGGCTCATCTACACCCTCCCGTCACAAAGTTTTACGCCTTGTGCCTTGTTTTTTTCCCCCTGGTTCCTCCCCTTTCCATTCTTCACCTCTATCTCAAGATCTGCTTCAGAACTTCTGTTTTTTCTTCCCAGATCAATTTTCTCTATTATGTCTATTTCACTGGTGCCTACTTTTCTGTGAATCTATCATTTTCACCGCTTGTGTTCATTTAGTAGATGTTTCAATGGTGACTGTGAAACACCACTGCAGATCAAGGTATCTGCAACACCAAGACAGACAGACAAGACGGAGACATTCATGATGGAACTTCACGAAAGCTAATATATTGATTTTTCACCCTCAGCAATCCCCATCACAATAAGCTACTAGAACAGAATTAAAATATAACATCTGACATAACCAATGTGGCATGTTGATCAAAGTTAAATCTGTAAATAGTAGGAAACTCAAATATTACTGATTGGTCGCAATCTGACTATTTTCCTTTATGAACCAATAATGAACTGACAAATGTTTCACATAACTTGCTTACTGGGTCCCTACTTTAATTTCAGCACAGTAAGGTTTCGATTTTAAGATGTATGGCACCCGGCAAAATATATTTTATTCCTGAAATAAAAAGCTAAATAAGGTATGATCGGTCCTTTCATACTCTCAATCAAAGGCACCTCAAAACAAAGCAACCGAAAGTGACTCTCCCACCCCAACCTTACAACTGGAGCGAAATAACACATACAATACACCACTCCCCCATGTCTACCTGCTGCCAAATTGAAAGATGAATGTATTAATAAATGAAACCTTCTAGAGTTACAATAATTTAGCACATTCAAATACAGTTCAAAAGAACATCCACACAGTGAACAAGAACATACCGAAACACACGTCACGTTAAACCAGTCTTTCTGGTCCTGCATGTTTTTTCTCCTGCAGCACTCACAGGGTTGGAAGATTAACAATAAGGGTCCAGTGAACATTCTTGGGTGAACAAACACCTATTTTGGTCTCTGAAACCTTTTCTTGTTGCATTAATCTCCTGTTCTCTTGGTCCCGTGGGTTGACTTGTGTAGATCACCAGGGATTAGGCTTAGTCTATATAAAAAGAAGGGCGGTGGACGGGGGGAGTTGGTGGGGTTGTATTGGTGAGGGGTGGTAGCGGAGATCTGTGCTCGCTTGTTTGTCTTGATTTAATCACCACTTTCAATCACTTTTGGCTTGTGTTTAGTTCCATTACTGGGGCACATGTTTGTGACAAAATGTCAGCCATTTCACACTGTTCCCTTTGCAAACGACGTACTCTAATGCTTGCCCCCTGGTGACTAAAAAGTCTGGACCAAGTAACATTGTTGAAATATTGATAAGATGCAAGTGTATTTTCAAACTTGAGGAAAAATGCACTGGAATTGCATTTGAAAAAGTTATTTGAAAAAGTTTGGGAAAATGGCAAATTAAAGGTCCGTATTATGGACATTACATGACGAGCCTAGATGGGCTGAACAGCCCGATCTCGTCATTATGTATTCTTATGTTCTTATTATACATTTTCAATCTTGACTGACCTACTGCAGCAGACACCAAGAGGGAGGGAAATTCAGAGTGATTCCTCATGCAAGGGAGGAATATTATATGGTGTATATAGGGTGTTATATGCAGAGCTTTCCCCATACTGATCGGAAATAAGATCAAAGCAAACAGAGGAACATCACAATGAGAACGGTCTCCCTACTAAATCCCAGAGTGCTCCTGCCTGATCTTTTAATGTGTTCTTTGGAACAACTGGTTTTTCAGTTATGTGACTTTGGAATGTGCTGTACCATTCATTTCAGTATCGCACAGCTGGTAGATGGCAGTAGCAATTTACGAAAATTACATTTAAAGATTTAATTTCCTTTATGGTCATTTTAATAGCAGCGGTAAATAATCTGATGTACGTAAATCTCTATGGTAAAGCGAGTCATGGGGTGGTGTTGATGTAGGGGGAGAAGTGCGTAAATAAAGTAAGTGTCTACTGAAAGAGTGCCGCTGCTAATGGCTCACTTCAATGTTGGAAAACATGGTAGAACAGCAGTATTGAAAAATCAGGACTGCCGGACAAGTCATAACCAAAAAAGGCAATGAGGGTTTCCTGGAAATGTGCCACCAGAAAACCTCCCACAGAAAAGCTCTATTTGATCTAGAGAATAATCAGGCTTTAGTATCTCTCAGTAGGTCAGTGGTCAACTCACAAGTCACAGGAGATCAAATTCCAATCGCCAATTTTGGGAGCGTTGCTTTGGAGGGAGATGCTTTTTTAGAGCAGGCAGCTTGGACAAAGCTCATCTGGGGCTTAACACTGGCACAGAGTATGTGCTGCACCAGGCTGTAGCGAACAGCACTGAAATGTAATATCAACACAGCAAACATTCAGTATGTGGAAAATCACTGCATCACTTGAAATTTCTGTGGAAATGTATGTAGTAAACCATCTATTCATATAGTGCTGTATCATTTGAAGTAGAGGTGGACTCGGGTGATACAACATTAAGCAAATTTCTCTGTGTCCTTCTTGTGCTTTTCAATTCCAATTAGAGAACAGTTCATCCAAACCTCAGGTGTAGCTGGCAGACATGGATGCATAATGCAAAAATGAGCGGTATTATACATACTTTGCAGATTAAATATGCTTGTCTTAATACATTGCCTCTAATGGGAGGTCACAGGAGTCATTTCAGACTATTATATTTGATTATGGTATTCCTTAGCAGACTTATTTTTTTATCGATGATGATTTATTGTACAACTTAACACTTAAACATTTAAACTTAAAACTGCTTAAAACTGTGTTTTTTAATGTCCAATGCCTGCATGCTAACAGAATCAGGAACCCAAAAGCTTCATGCTTCAAGCTTTTTCATGTAAAATCATTTTGAGTCAGTTGATTTTTTCCCCCACACTTGACATACAACAGCATAATACACACAGCTCACTGCATGCATCTGAGTCAGCTCGGGCGATGACGCACTCACGCATGCACACACATACTCGACATGCAAATGCACATGCATGCACGCAAGTGGGGAGCACTGAAAAGCAATGGCTACTTGCCATTGCTATGGCACCTTTAATCGTATTCTCAAAATGGTCATTTCCCTATCCAGGAAATGATAGAAGACAGTTGAAAATAGTATGAGTGCAATTGCAAACCATTTGACTCAATGGGAGTTCAAAATAAAAATAGCTTGGGACAGGGATCCAAACCACCCCTGTTTCGTAACAACCGAGACGCCACATTAAGTTAAGGGAAAACATCTGACAGAATTTCAACATTGCCCTCGGCGTCAGCGGCCTGAGGCTAACTGAGCAGAGAGCGGTGGGGGGAATGTTTGCTTCAGATGGGGAAATGGCCCCTCACGCCCTCAGCCACGAGGCAGCAATGGTAAACCGTGTCCCAACATTCTCCATATGGCCCTGTGTGGAGCTGTTGTCTATTGAAAGAAGACAATGCCACAGGCTTTGATTGCAGCAGCTGTGACAGATCGTCACCAATGCAGGGTAGGGGCTGTGATAAAAGCCTGCTCTCGTTAATTAGTCCTCCGGGAGAATGGAGGAGGAGAAGGGGGAAGGGGAAATGAGGGTTCTGAGGTTTGGCACAGCGCCACGTGACTCCAGCCCCATTAGTCCGAGGGGAGAGGAGAGGACGCAGCGGTGTGTGCACTAATTGCATTTGCCATTTACCATGCTCCTCGTGAATGGGCAAGTCAAGGCTAGCAATGATTAGATTACCCAAGACCCTAGAAGCTCCGCTAACTTTGGTTATGAACCAATAGGTTGAATGAGGTGCGAGTAGAGTATGCGTCTCTGTGTGTGAGGGGTGTGTAGGAGTACGAGTGTAGCTCAGCCCTCCCTTTCATCCCTCCTGCCCAGGCAAGCAATAGTATGACTCAGAGAGAGCTCGGATTGATCTTCCACACCACATACATGGGCAGCAAGACTGGTGGCATAGAACAGGTCTGAGCTAACACAGAAGGGTGTGGAAATGAGCAAATTAAGCTGCACATGCTCTTCCGGAGCACGTTTCAATGCGAAGGCGTGCTTGCTGTTGTCACTTAGCGCACAGGCCTGAGGCAGTTGGAAAATACCAACTTTAGGGATTCTGAATTCTCAGGTGAATATAAGGCAAAGGTTGGATTTAACTCAAATCCAAAAAGGGCTGGTTCTTGAACATTGTATTTGTACTTTTCATGAAGTAGTACATGAGGAAGAAGTAAAAAACACTAAATGAAGCCATACAAGATTTGGTCACTCCATCCACATCCACATCCACAATAGAGAATATAAATATAAACTGTATGTGTAGGAGTCACCTATGTCAGCCAACATACTGTATCTTTGTAAGAGTCAGATTATCAGCTCAATTTCTTTCTCAGTTTAAAGCGCAGTATAGTAATTCGGCAAAACCGTTTTCAAATAAAAAGGAGGAAGCAAACATGCTACTGTATGGCTAGCGCACATGCCTGCCTCCCCACATCCGTCATGTCTGAAAATATATGGAGATGAGGCAGTACCTTTGATGACTAAAACACGGGAGGGATTGCATCATTCAAATCACTTTACGTACAAAGCCCCGCACTGCCGTTCCATTAAAAATAGAACAGCATTCAATTAAAATGTAATTTAGTCAAATCATTGGTGTGGATGCAAATGCAGAAGGATCACATCGAGCTACTCGCAATGTGCAAATGCATGATGCGCGTGATGGAAAGGTGGCAATTGAATCGAGGGCTATGTGATGCCTCGTTACTCGCCATGTCAAAAGGGAGGGGGAGCATCAATGAGTCACTGTCTTGAACTTACGTTGTACGACAAAAAAAACCCCTGAAAGCTCCATCCTGTTTATGTTAATAATGATCGCAGTACAGGGTTGTAATATGCTCTTTACCCTGGTGCACATTCACTTTACACCACAGCAGCACGGTGCGGTGACCTCAAACTATTTTGATAGCACTTTGCTTTATTTATTAATGAGGTCGACAAAAAGAGTTTGGTTACATTTGCCTACGCTCAAGGCATGTCATGCAGGAGCGCACACATTCCACAGCCAGTCTTATTTTCACGAATGATTGGAAAATCAAGAGGGGGCCAAATATTTTCATCCTGCGGAAACCCATCTGCGTCTCATGAAGTATGCATAACACTCATGTTAGCACACATTTTTCAGGTTTTCAGTTGACCATGGCTCCCATTAGAGAGTTTTAATGGTTGTCTGCCGCGCCCTGCACGCTCCTTTGTTGTTCGAGTGCCACAGTCTTCAGTCTGGGGCAAAGGGGAGAGAGACAGGTGAGGGAGGAGAGCAGGTGCAGCAGGTGAGGTAAAGGCCATGGAGACGCGAGAAAGCGAGAGTCCCGCTGAGGGATCCGAGACCAGAGGCGGTCCCAGGAGGACATGTGATCTGATGAACAGATGATGACAGAGTCAAAGGGGTTAACTCTGCCCAGTGTGGCCTTCTAAACTTGGCATCCCTCCTGACACATCATCACCTGCTCTGCTTCTGGCCCTGAGAGATTGCAGTCTGGCGCAGGCCTGTCGGGGTGCTGAAACACAACCTCTGTCTTTGTTTACCAGGGGGCGGGGGTGGGTCGCAAATGAGAGCTATCGGAGGAGTTGCTGGGAGAACGATGTGTTTGAACAGCACAATCTCTGCTCTTTATCTGTCTATCTACACTGCCCTCCAGAATTATTATTACTGTGTGTCACCTCATATTTATACTCCAGTGAAACAGGAAGTCATGGAGGACCACTTAAGTGTTCCTAAAGACTCAGGTAAACTTAAAAAATATATACACTCAGTGGCCACTTCATTAGGTACACCTTTCTAGAACTGGGTAGGACCCCCCTTTGCCCCCAGAACAGCCTGAATTCTTTGTGGCATGGATTCAACAAGGTGCTGGAAACATTCCTCAGAGATTCTGGTCCATGTTGACATAATAGCATCACACAGTTGCTGCAGATTTGTCGGCTGCGCATTCATGTTGCGAATCTCCCGTTTCATCACATCCCAAAGGTGCTCTATTGGACTGAGATCTGGTGGAGACTGTGGAGGCCATTGGAGTACACTGAACTCATTTTCATGTTTGTGGAATCATGTTGTTTACGGCAGATTCTGACCCTACCATCTGCATGTCGCAGCAGAAATCCAGATTCGTCAGAACAGGAGACGTTTTTCCAATCTTCAACTGTCCAGTTTTGGTGAGCCTGTGACCACAGTAGCCTCACTTTCCTGTTCTTTGCTGACAGGAGTGAAACCTGGTGTGGTCTTCTGCTGCCGTAGCCCATCCACTTCAAGGTTTGACGTGTTGTGCGTTTAGAGATGCTCTTCTGCATACCACTGTTGTAACGCGTGGTTATTTGAGTTACTGTCACCTTCCTGTCAGCTTGAACCAGTCTGGCCATTCTCCCTCTCATTAACAAGGCGTTTTCGCCCACAGAACTGCCGCTCACTGGATGTTTTTTGTTTTTCGCACCATTCTCTGCAAACTCTAGAGACTGTGCGTGAAAATCTCATGAGATCAGCAGTTTCTGAGATACTCACCAACAATCATTCCACGTTCAAAGTCACTTAGATCACATTTCTTCCCAATTCAGATTTTTGGTCTGAACAACAACTGAACCTCTTGACCATGTCTGCATGCTTTTATGCATGATTGACTGATTCGATAATTGCATTAAGGAGCAGGTGTACAGGTGTGCCTAATAAACTAGCCACTGATGTATACATAAATAGGAATATACACTACCGGTCAAAAGTTTTAGAACGCCCCCATTTTTCAATTTTTTACTTAAATTTAAGTAGTTCAAGTCCAGTGAATGACCTGAAATGGTACAATGGTAAGCAGTAAACTGCCAGAGGTAAAAAAAAAAAGTTTAGGTTACTAAAAACTGAAGAATTATGTAAATTTCAGAGTTATAAAAAAAGGCCCTTTTCAGGGAATAGGTAATGGGTTAACGTGGGTTAACAGTCACTCTGTGCAAGTCGCCGACTCTGGATCCAGCAAAAGAGCCCCAGACCATCACGCTTCCTCCTCCATGTTTGACAGTTGGTGTTACACACTGAGGAACCATCCTTTCACCTACTCGACGGCGTACAAAAACCCTGCGTGATGAACCGAAGATTTACAAATTTTATTAAATGGTCCATAAGACCTTCTTCCAGTCTTCAGTAGTCCACAGACGGTGCTTCATGGCCCTGGCAAGCCTCTTTTTCTTATTTTGCCATCTTAGCAATGGCTTTCTTACTGCTGCCTCTCGACCTGTCAAACCTGCAGCTTGAAGTCTTCTCTTCACTGTTAAAACTGAGACTTCCTTACTTCGACCAGTGTTAAACTGTGCTTGAAGCTGTTGTCCTGTGAGCTACCTATCATGCAAGCTGTTGACTCTCAGAAACTTGTCTTCTGATTTTGTTGTGGCTTTGGGTCTGCCAGACCTCTTCCTGTCAGAGTTTCCTCCAGTTTCCAAGTGCCTTTTGATGGTGTAGGAAACTACTCACTGCCAAAAAATTTACATTATTTTTCATCCATCCATCCATCCATCCATTATCTAAGCCGCTTATTCCTGGTCAGGGTCGCGGGGGGGTGCTGGAGCCTATCCCAGCATGCGTTCCGGGCGAGAGGCAGGAATACACCCTGGACAGGTTGCCAATCCATCACAGGGCACACACACCATTCACTCACACACTCATACCTACGGGCAATTTAGACTCTCCAATTAGCCTAACGTGCATGTCTTTGGACTGTGGGAAGAAACCGGAGTACCCGGAGGAAACCCACGCGGACACGGGAGAACATGCAAACTCCGCACAGAAAGGCCCCGGCCTGGATTCGAACCCGAGACCTTCTTGCTGTGAGGCGACAGTGCTATCCACTGCACCACCGTGCCGCCCATTATTTTTCAGTTTTTGGTAACCTAAACTTTTTACTTATTATTATATCTTTTTTAACCTCTGGCAGTTTACCGCTTACCTTTGTACCATTTCAGGTTATTCACTGGACTTAAATTTCAGTAAAAACTGGAAAATGGGGGTGTTCTAAAACTTTTGACCGGTAGTGTACTTCATTTAGATTTTGTGAAGGGTTTGTGAAGAATTTCTAAGGGTGCCAATAATTGTGGCACACATGTTTTTGAGAAAAATGTTTATTTTTTGATGAGGATTTAAAAAAATATATAATTTTACTTATTAGGTTAGATTTCTCTCATATTTTGAGTGTAAGATCAAGCTCATGAACAACAAAGACATTTTTTCATAGCTTCTTTTGCTCATCTTTAGCAAGGATGCCAATAATTCTGGAGGGCACTGTATCTATCTCTCTCTTTCTCCCCCCCTTCTATCTCTCCCTCCCCTGCTGTGATAGCACCTTCTCTTTCTTCTTCCCTCTCTTTGTCCTCTTTCATATCCCGGGCTGCCCCAGAGTCAGTTACTTAATGGGTTGCCGTGGAAACCTGGCGGGCACCCGTGGCGTGGAGGACAGCTTTTCCAGCAAGGTGAAGACTGAGGATATTAACCCTTAAATCCCTGGCTCGTCACGCTGCCTCAAATGCACGAGTCCTAATAACATCCACTCTGGCATTAACCACATTACTCCTCATTACCTTTGAGAGCAGTCCTGTGAATGGACCTCATTGGGAAATAAGCTAGGCCTTAATGCTTTTAATTGCACTTCACTAAAAGAGCTTCTGCAGTATAGGGCATGACATATGCACCCAATGTGTAGGTTTCAGCAACCTAGCTGTTGGTAAAAACATTTGATCGCAGCTTAATATGCAAGAAACTCATTTATTTATTTACTAATGTATGACAATATGGTGGCAAGAGGTTTGAATAATTCCCATCGGAAATATCTGATCACCATCCTCCATTGTCCCGGAGGCATTTCAATGGGCCAATCCCGGGTGCTAACCGGGTATTTACCAGCATGAACACAGCATGAACAAACAATAATAAGCACATTATCTAAGTAAAGGGAAACACTTTCCTATATGCTTTTGTAAAACTACAAGTGTTTTACATATGGGTGTATGGTGTGGCGTTTTACATACAGAGCAGTGCACTCTTGACCTGAACGTTTTCGGTGGGACACCATGGTTGTACCCTTTAGCGAGGTACTTTACCTCAAATGGTCACAGAATGTGCACAATGCAAAATGCAAACATACAAGTAGTTACCTTGGACCAGGGCTTCTAAGTAAATACATAATAATAATATTATAATATTGGTTTTTAAGTGCATTGCTAATTTCAAAATAAATGGGGAAAACCAAAGGCGTAACCACATATTAAATATTGGTGGGCACAGATATGACTGTTTTAAATATTGCCCCCCCTTTCCCCCCCTGCTCGTTACGCCTGTGGGGGAACCCTTTCAATCAGTTGGTGTGGAAGCGATGGGGGCAGTTGTGAGAGTTGCTGTGTGGCAGGGCTTGTTGCTGGGTTCTGCAGTGCTGTCTGGCACGAGGCTCTGCGGAGTGACGCTCGGCTGTATCCTCAAAACAAGGCCTTTGATGCATTCAGCCCCACGCTCTCTGCCGTATTCTAAAACACTGGGGTTCTGGCTCAGGTTCTGTATCTGCACTCTGTATTCCCCTCTCCTCTGGCAGCGCTGTGGGGGACTGGAGAGAACGGTGCCACCACAGGCGAGTGTGCGGGCGAAGTTAAATGGCAGCCTTTGCCAGTGCTAAACAGTGCTTTGGTTTCAGATCACATCGCCCCTCTGCTTGCCTCTCTCTCTCCATCTCATTTTTAAATCTGGACAACAGTCCAGGATGCTACAGCACCAATCCTCAACCCCCCCCGCTGGCACCTCCTCGCCGCCCCCCGACAGCATGTAGCTGGTGCACAACCTTATGCACAATGAGAAATACACCCCAAAATACAGCCACATCAGTGATTACCAATACAGCTGAATTTTATATACTCCATCCAATAGGAGCGGGAGCCGGCAACTCCCATTTCTCCCCATAAGCCAATCAACAACAGGAAACCAAGTGTGCAGAGAGGGGCAATGCAAACAGACAGTTACCCAGCATGGGGTGGCAGTGACAGACAAGCGTGGCACTGAAACAGATGCGATTTTCTGGGCTTTTTTCCCCCCCAGACTGTGACTGCGGCAGCTTGGTCTGTGCTGTCCATGCCTGAAGCACAGTCTTCCAACTGATAGAGAGAAAGAGAGAGCATGTGCTGTCATTCATGAAATCCCTTTTAATCTGAAGCGCCTAAAGTGCTGGAGACTAAGCGGAGCAGCTTACGCACACAGACACAGGTGCACAAAAATCGCATTATTTGGCTTGTGATTACCTCAACCATCTTAAAAGCATCACTGCGATTACTTTTTATGTAGTCTCTTCCCTAGTTTGTCTTTGCGTGGAGGATAAAAGTGCCTAGCACAGACTGTCCGAAGAGAAATCCATTCAAGGAGCTTAACACCAGACAGGGGGCCTGTTGAAGTCAATAACACTCATCTCTTAAATCAAAGCCCACCGGCTTGGCTTGGCTTGCCGCGGGTCACTTTGCATGCCGCTCAATGCAGCCGCTAATATCCACATTTCTCTGACAAACAGGGCATTGAGTGTCTGGGCCACAGCCCGGCGAGGTGGACTGAGGGAGTCAGCGAGGCGCCTGAGGCAGGGGCGGGCAGGTGGCCGTTTGGGCCGCTCAGGAAGAGCAGAGCCCATCTGCCGCATATGTCCCGCCACTCAGGACCGGGCCGAGCCCCTGCTCCTTATAACCGGCTTCCACACCCCCCCGCAATGCAACACCAACACCACGCATGCACAGATAAGCAAGAGCCTCACTCTCGGTGCAATCATACACACACACGCGCACACACACACACACACACACACGTGCGCACGCACACTGAACGTAATATCTTATTCTTCATACACAATAAAAGCATCAAGCATTCAAATTTTGCGCCGACTTGCTTCCGCTCAAGCAAACAGCCCCCAGGTATCATGCAGACTTCGCTGTGCTGTTGGTGAGCGTGCTGCTGTAACTCCTAGCCCAGAGACACAACAGACATGCCACTTACCAGCCACCTGCTGTTGGCTCCTCTGGTATCCCTCCCGTGTGCTAAAACTGCCTTTCTCTGAGAGATGAACCCAGGACAGAGAGAGAGAGAGAGAGAGAGAGAGAGAGAGAGAGAGAGACAGAGAAAAGCTGAACAGCAGAGCTCACGCTGTCTTCTTCAATCCTCTGAAAAACAGCAGCACAACAATAGCCTGAGCAGCAGGAGCACAACAGAGTCAGAGTCTGGGCTGAGATGCTGTACAATAACAAGCATCCTTTCCTTGAGAAAGGGATGGATAAAGAGACTGATACTGGGGAGGGAGGGCAGGAAGGAGGGAGGGAAGAGAGAAAGGGGAGGGGGATGAGGGGGGATAGACAGCGCTCTGGAGCATGCCCAATGAAGATCCCAGTGTATTTAAATGTCACATGACACATCAGAGCTATCAGTCGCCCACTCGTAAGGGGAGGCGACAAGAGCAGGAAGAAGCGGGGAGCTGTTTAACCCTGTCGATGGTGGTGTCAGAGCCACTGTCCCTTTCATAAAAATGCAGACCGGTAATCTCTGTTGTCCCTTCCCTTAGGGCACCCAGCCAGCCAATGGGAGATGAGATTCTGTTTCTCACAATAGGGTGGGCCGGATTAACCACTTTTCATCCGACATCCACTTCACTGGCTGTGGAGAATGAGTGTGTCCCTGCGGCACAATGGAACTCAGTCAGTAATAATCTCCATAATGAAAGCTTTAAAGCACACCTCATTAATACTACTCGCTTGAAACTCTAATGCATGTTTGTGCGTGTGAGCCTGCTGAACAGAACACAACTGATCTTCCTGCATCATTTTAATTCCTATCTAAGCTTTCCTGGACCCCATTTCAATCAGTTCAGAGAAACTGCAAGAGGAAGATGAGAGACAGAACACACCTTGACTGTCTGGGGGGAGAGGAATTGGGTGGGGTTTGGTTCAGTGGCAGGTGATTTTAATCAAAGGCTCCCTCCCCCCCGCGTTCAGAGAGCGGCGAGATTCCAGCCCTCGGTGAACCCAGCCAGGCAGATTTACTGCAGCTGGATCTAATCCACGCCTAATTGGTTCCATGCAGGACTCGGCCCAGTACAGCAACGGCAATCAAGCCCTTTTTCTCCATTCCTTCTTCAGATTCTTGGGGGAGGACAACGTCGGACAGTGGGAGGGGTGCAGGGCATCGACAGGTTAATGTTACTGTGGTACTGTGTCTGCATAATCGGACTCCTGCAGTTCAATGGTGTGAGATACCTGCAGGAGAGTCACCTGTGGGTGGCGTTGATCTGTTGTAAATTTAATGATAGCCTTCTGTCAAAAATTAGATATAGTTTTGATGTTAAGGAGGAGCCCAAATATTATGTCAAACTACACTTTTGACACTGAATTTCTAACAGAACTGAACTAATTTCTAATTGTTAGCTATGAATATATCCATTTAGATATTGAAAATATATATTTTTAATCCATTGTGACATTATCTCCTAAACATTCCCAACAAATTATTTTAGGAATATATATAATGTTATATATTTAATATATGATATTTAATAAAACATTTTGTGGAATCTTTGAATTAAATGGCAGAATTAGAAAACCAGGACGCTGGCCTCAAGGCTTTGTCTCATGTTCTGAGAACTCTGGCAACAGTAAAGCTATCATTCAAATTCAAAGTCACTGTTGGATATCCACATTCATATGCAGTGTTATTAATGTGCATTAGACATAATAGGTCTCATATTCAAAATGGCTTGGTGAGGGGCACCTCCCTTTCTTGTAAAATAATATTCCCCATTTAATTAGCCAGCTCTTTCCATGTATTAACGATCCCAGAATTTGCAGACAACACTATAGACAGTAATCACAGTAATCAGGTGCATTCAATCAAGATTCAGCAGCATAAACAATAGACACTCGCTAGCATTGAGTTGTACCAAGGGTAAACAGTGCCCTCCAGGGGCAATTGCTTGTAATTACTAGGTATTCTCAATGTGACTATGTATTTTTCTCTACCACTGGACAAAGAATTGTCACTCACTCATCAAGTGAACATCAGCAACGATATTTACCACTGAAGGGTGAAAATACCAACAAAGTAGCTGATGAGCAGTACCTGTTCAGTTCATGTAAGCAGGTCTTGCCAAAGCTTCTTGGGTCTTGTTACTCTGGCTTGCTAATTGCTAATATCATGTCATCATCTATGATTTTTGTGCCACGTGATGTGCCATGAATTGCCAACATGTAGCGCAGGACTCAACCCTGGTCCTGGTGGGCTGCAGGGTATGCTGGTTTTTGTTCTTGCTTTATTTGACTTAAATGAACAATTCAGCAACCAATTTAGAACCAAGAAACCAGGTGAGGGAGGTCCACTTTGCAATCAACAGCTTTAATTGACCAATTCAATGCTGAGCAACAATGAAAACCTGCATGCCTTGCAGGACCAGGGTTCAGAACCCCTGATGTAGTGCATGCAGTTCTCAATTTGTGCTAGCACCTCTGGAATTTTGGTTGTCCAGGCTTCAAAAAATCTAGTATATTTTTTCTCAATAATGTATCATGTTATTTGTAACAGTGTTCTAAAAATGTGTTGTGCATTATGTCACAATCGAGTGCTTCAGTAGCTTCGTCCCCTTGTACTCTGTCTCGCCTGTTAACTTTGAGCTTTGGCACCTGGTGATTTACAAATTAAGCACAAATTACAAATTAAGAGTGTATGTAACCATAAATTACATTTATGGCAGCCTAATTCAACATTAGGTCAACAGTTCTGTCCACCTGGGGCCTAGTAGTAAAATAACTGTATTTTTACTGCCTGACATTTTTGCATGCACTGTAAGTCACAATTATTCATCATCAACGATATCTTCACAATACAATACGAGAACAAAAATGTCAGATTAGAAGGTGGAATCTAATCAGTATTTTCTGTCCTGAAATATGGACTACAGAAGATACCTGAAGAGTGAGCATATTTATGAAGTTTCCCTTCCTTCCTTTAAAACCGTTCTCTTACCGTCAGCTCGTCAGCTGCTTGGCTTTTGTGCATCACTGAGGTTGTCCTTTATTCAGAACCGGCAGTCAGTCGACAATAAACATGCTATGAATAAGCATTGCGCTGTCCTTTCCTCCTAGGACTGTCACAGATCCGTGCCACTCTATCAGTAGCTGGAAGCACTCGGGATCATTGTCCTGCAGTGAATTCACAAAGCTGCTTGAGATAACTTCCAGTTGTCAATTGTTGTCATCATACAGCTCAAGAGCAGTCAATTGCATTTAACCACTGGCAGCAGGACATATTGTCATATTGCACCAGGTATAAGATAGAGGTCTGATGAAATAAGAAAGAGGAAGAGGTCACTTTAGCCTGGTACATTTGTACAATGGGGATGGACTGGTGAAGATCTTTAGCAAATGTTTCCAGTGTGCACAATTATAAGCCTACCTGCCTCAGAGAATTCATATAAGAATCACAGTCTAAAGGTTTGATCCAACCAAATTAAATGAGCAATGTCATTTGACTGACAAAGGAGAGCAATTCAAATGTCTGTGGCCGTTCTAAATAGCAAAAACATCAACAATTGCGTTTAATTCATATTAAGGATAATGGTGAATGATGTAAATGATACCCAGTTACGTTACTTTCATTTTGTTCATACACTGATGTTCTACCGGTCTGCTTTTGCTCACCAGTAAAGGGACCTGGGACATCAGAAAGAGACAGAGAGCGAAGGTAAGGTAGAAATAGGATAAACAAATGAAAGCCCTTCAGACTTTGTTAGCATTTGAGCAGTAATATGCAACATCTGCAATGTTTTTCCCTTACCGGAATTTTAAACCAAGCGAACAACGCTGTTCCTATGGATTAACATCCACAAACGTGAAGACATGTGTGCATCAGTAACATTACTGAGTAAATAGATATTAATTAAGGGCCAATTTTCAAACGAATAAAACGTAGTTGTGATGATTTGGTAAGTCTTGACACAAAAAAACTTTTATGTAGCTAGTTACCTCTCCACGCACTGTACAAGCAACCGTTCCTTGCACACAATTCACAGCTCCTGTAGAGCAATATGCGTCTTCTGAGACACAACTTACCAGTAGAACCATGTTGAACAAATAAAACGTCTCCAAAACGTCATGTTTGTGTTTGTACAAGTAGCTACGTCAGGTTCATAAGTATGCCTAGGTGTTCCAAGTTTAGGTTCAACTGCAAATTGATGGGGGGGGAGAGAGAGAAAACAAACACAAGAAGAAAAAACAAGAAATCTTATTCAAGGTCATTGTTTTTTTTATTATTAGTACTTTATATCATTTGAAATTTGCATGCTTCAAGAAGCATACATTAAAATTGTCACAAAATCTCAAATGGATGCAAAAAGCACTAAACTTCTAGGTGTTTTAGAAAAATAAAACAATTTAATGTAATTTTACTGACTTGACATGAATCAGTTTGCTTTATTAATATCCAAACACATCAGTCCCCTACAGACTAGACGGTTTCCAGAATGTTGTGCTCTCGTGGCACTTTCCACCTTAGTACTGTGAGATCTCCCCCACCTGACCACGTCCGCGGTCGTTGGGAGAAAAGAGAGAAACAAACCCCCTAGATATCCTTGCTATGAAAAGTATCACAATGAAAATTAATAGTGTCTGTTAAAGGTGAAGAATGAGTCCTTTCAATAGGTTCATGCAAAATAGCTTCTAAGTCACTTAGACCCTTACCCATGATCACCCTTGCACAAAAATAGATAATGAAATAAGCTCTGCTTAGGAACATGACTAAAAATAGATTTTTTTTAGTGTTCATGTTTAGACAGAGAAACTACAAAGGGAAACCTAATTACCTTGAAGAATTGGAGGCAAACTCCACTGCTCCTTGCATGTTGAATACTGAATAATTGATATAGTTTCAGAACTTCAAGTACTTCATCTTTGGCTTTACAGTTATAATAGTACTATAAATACACGTGGGTTTTAAAATGAATCCTTTTATCACGTCAAAGCAATGGGGAAGCCTCAATGCACATCACTGCACTTGTCCTCAATACTCAATACCAATTATCTACAGTATAGATTTAAAAGACAGCGATTATTAAACATAAACCCAAATAGAGACTGTTCAACCAATACTATGCCATTGACTAAAATACACTGGTCTTATAAGCCCTAACGTCTACCCACAGACTAAGACAAGAAAATGTTTCCATTCCCATAGCAGGTTCTTGAGTAATCCTGAAGAGATGGAAATGAGGAGCCTCCAATCCAATACATTGCAGGCTCCTGTGACAATTATGTAAGCGAGGAATAGGATAAACAAATATAGCATGAAACTAAATCCAGAAGTCGTTCCCTGATCGATTCTACAGTGCCAAAGGCTGTTGATAAAAAAGGAGGGGGGGAGGAATAGCAGTGTTGTGGTGGTGTAAGTTGCAAACAAAGTGAGTGGCGGTGGTGGTGGTTAGGCTGTGAACATATACCATTCCGGATTCCGGTCAACACAACACAGATCACCACAGAGAAGTACTGTTAACATACAACTCAAGTGAAATGTTAGCCTGTTTCAGGCTATTCCTTGGATAATGACTAATGAGCCCTTAAGACTTAACTACTGGTATGTGTCCGGCCTCTTGTCACCCTGAATGAATCCACTGAGTCTTTTTTCATGTTAATTCATGTTAATCAAACAGATCAAAACAAAAAAGGAACACTCAGCAACTCTGGTATAGTCTCTCGAAGATTACAACGCGGAAGGTGGGGGCCAGGCAGTAGCCAATGGCGTCCTCCGTCTCCTGCACTCTGCGAAGGAACCGGCAGCGGTCGCGGGCAAACTCCTCCCACGGGCCCCGCCTATCTTCGTCGCTGCTGGCGTAGAACTCCTCTACCTCCTCCACAAACCTTACCTGTCACAGGGAAGAAGGAAATAAACACAGCAGAACAGGTCATTTGCAAGGTAAAAGGTCTCAGTACATTTCAAAAGGAATTCCTTTTTTATTCCATAGATTATGCACTAAAGCTCTGAGCACACGCATTTCAAAACAAAAAAATAAACCGTGCTTTCCAACAGGCCAGTATCAATCAAAAGGAATTTATGGTACAAATGCTTTCAAAGGCGAATGACGAAATGATGGAGAACAGGCCGTGGCAAAATGAATGTTTCTTTTCATCATCTGGCAGGACCGATACCTGTTGGCAGGGCACCACTAATACTGCTAAATAATCTCTGAAGCTTTCCTTAACACTAGGAGCGCTGAAACCGTTCATTTGACCGGTACTGACATCTAGTCACATTTAGAAAATTGTTACGTTAGTTACAAACAAGTTACAGCATCCACCTTCCTTGAGTTTTCCTAGATATTTATTCTTTACATAACAGTGTTACAAAAATTTCAAAATCACGTTTGGGGGGAAAAAAGCGAAAACGCTTTTATTCCCCTCCGTGTGTTATTCGTGTTATTACGTCTCGCTCGTCTTCCAACCAACGATTCAGTTCTCTTTCACCACATCAGATGGCGCAAGGATCTTCACATAGCCTATAGCCAAGAGTCTCTATTTTACAGAATGGCTTTATTATTATTATTATTATAACTAGAATGGCATTTAGAGAGATACAACACCCACGTGACCTTGCTCAAAATGAAAATTTAATATTTATCATTATCTGCACGTGCTGCGAGATTACAGACTGTCGAAGTCTCCAGTTTTACTTTTTGGCTAACTGCTATAGCCATTCTAACTAACACATTGGTTACAGTCTAAATTATGATAAAGCATATGACGAGTTTCGTTCCGATACGAACCTTTATCTGTGTTCAAAATATATCCGATTCTGAAATCATACATAGCCTATATGTGTTTGAAAATGCGTGTCTCCGGAAAACGCAATAGCCTATACCACAGATCAGATGTATGTTTTTTTCATAACGCTACATATCCATTGTGCAGCTGGATAAAATAAAACCAGGGTAAAAATAACCGACCCTCGACCATCAGTACATTTATAGGACATTCCTGTTGATTACAGTACAACCGAAAGTAGCGGAAGAGAAATGTTAAAATAAAAACAATCTTTGCGAGATTCAATACAACACAGCTGGTAAGAACTGTTTTCATACAAGTGAAAGGTGGGTGAATCCAACATTTCTTCCTCTGTTTACATTTCTCATCTTTGATACTTGACTTGTCTTGTAAATGGCCTATATTTTGTCAAAAAATAAAAGAATGTCTCCAAAGACATGGATAATAGCAAACGCTCACCGTTGCCTATAGTAGTCTATATAGGACAGAATAAGTACATGGTATTAGAGGCGGCGGCCGCTACGGGCTCTTTATTATACACTCGATTACGCTCCGTCTTTGCATTCTCCGCCGGTAATGTGACCGTGAGGGTACAGGGCGTAACACGCACCCACTGACCGAAATGTATCGCAGTTCTTCGTACCTGAACGTAGTCAAATTTATACATGTCCACAATATTTTTCAAATATTAGCTTGGAAAAAGTGCGGAGGACAGAATTACATTTGTATGAAAGTGGGGGGGACGCGTCTGCTACACCCCTGCAAGGTATACTTGGAATATATAACGTAATATTAAAAGTTATTGTGGCTGCGTTTACTATAGCCATGCTATGCTAGTTGTACTCCTGCATGGCTCAGGTCAGTTTTTGCTTGCTAGTGCCATGTGTCCAAACTATACTATCTTATAACCCACAAGAATCCATTCTCACTCTCCCTGGAGAGACAAACGGCTAATCTCTTCTGATTTGGGCAAACCGGTTTTCAGCCTGCTGTGTCTTTTGTCTGCCCACAAACTAATTTGCATCTGAATCTTAGAGGACTAATGGACCCGCTGTATATCTTCAAGTTGCAGATAACGCTTGAATACTTTAACCAGGGTGTCCGCGGAGCCTTAAAAAGTATTAAATTTGTTTATCAACAATAAAGGCCTTAATTGGTCTTAAAATGTCTTAAATCCATCTTTCAGAGGTCTTAAAATGCCATAGACAGGAAAGATAAAATGTGGATTTGTCATTTTATGTTTCATTGTGAAATCTGGGGGAAAAACGGTAACGGAGATAAAGTCGGAGATTTTTATTTACCGTTTTGTAGCGCCACGCAGACCGGAATGAGCGGAACCAACAGAGGTCCTTATGTTTGCGGGGAACTATTTCAGCAACGGAGTCGACACAATATTCAAGTTCAACAAGCTAAGTTAGCTAACTTAACTTAAGCAGTTGCACTCATTATGGGAAAGTGCAAATTTAATGAGAACTGGCTCGATAACCCAGTGTTTGCGCCATGGTTGGTCCCAGTCAAAGACGATCACGAGGCCCGCTGCAAACTGCAAAAAAGATTTTAAACTCGGGACGATGGGGGTGAAAGCAGTTGAATCGCACATGCAGAGCGCCAAGCATAAATCGGTTGATAAAACCCGCCTGCAAACGACTAGTACTTCGCATTTCTGTTCGGCCCCTGCCTCCACTTCAGCTGTGCGATCTCAGATAGGACTACCTGCAACACCAACAACATCTGCACGAGCAGAAGTCCGGACAACATTCGGCTCCACGCCGACGCTTGAAGCTGAGGTACGGTGGGTTCTGAACACTGTCACGAAGCACCAGTCCTACAATGGCAATGACGGGGTAGGAGAGGTATTCCGTGCTATGTTCCCTGACTCGAAATCGCTAAGACATTCACATGCGGCAAAGACAAACGGCCTACATAGCAAGGTTTGGATTGGCCGCTTATCTCCGAAATAATCTAATCGCGGATGTAAACAAGGACACGTTTGTGTTGATGTTCGATGAGAGCCTCAACCAAACCACGAAAACAAAACAACTGGACCTTCATGTGCGCTACTGGGACAAAGATCAAGTTCGGTCCAGATACCTGGGTTCGCAGTTCATGGGGCATGGAACAGCTCGAGATATGCACCATTTCAAAGTAAGTAGTGAGAAATTATCGAACGTTAGCTAAAATATTGGAGCACTATAAGCTTGTAAAAAGACAGTACATAAAGTGCTATAAATATGATCAGTGTATTATTAAGATGTTATATGCTTCATATATTCTCATTTAGTCTTCAGGAATGTGCAGAGCAGATGGACATGCGAAAGCTCCGGTCAGTCTCAATGGACGGCTCAAATGTGAACTTTAAGTTTCTGGAACTATTGCAGCAGGAGCAATCTGAGAGAATTGGGGAAGAGGGCCACAGAACTGAGATACATGCCCCCCAAGTGACTACACATATGGCAGTCCCTATGCAGTGGTCCATTAGGCAAAAGAAAATCTGAATAGATTTCATTGCTGTTTCATTTTTACAATAAAGAATAGAAGCAGGGAAGAGACCACAGCCAGTGGGGGCATCAAGACCAGTGAGGTCACACTACGCTTAATTTTTTTGCAGGGGCAGCAGGCCAGACACTGGTGAAATTCCTGCCCTGGATGACACAATGTATTTGGATGTTTTAATTTATTATTTTCTATTTTTGTTATTTATGTTTGTGTCACCCCTTTGTTTCATCCAATCCAGTTACCCGTTTATGTTTTAATAAACATCTTTGGACAAATTTGTCCCTAAACCTAAACTAATTGGTGTCGTTGCGTGATTTTTGCCATTTTGTTATCGTGAAATTGGTATTAAATTTCATTCTGAGTGGTATTAAAAAGCCTTACATCTGACTTGGCTAAACCTGCAGATACCCTGTTTAACACTAAAGCACAAGTATTATGTTATATTGCAACTTGTCATCACAGAGACCGATAATTGCTACAACCCGCTGCTACATACAAAAGTATGATTTCAGATTCTGATACCAGAAATATTTTGTACACAGATTAACGTTCATATAAACAGCCATTTCTGATAAAACGCAATTATGAAAATTTGGCTAGGTAGCTATCCCACAATAACTTCCAAGAATGCTTGGAGGGAAATGGCTACCTGCTGTCTCTTTTGTCTAATTTGCACCACCACTCGTTTCATACTAGCCAGCCCAGTCCTCCTGTGTTGAACTAGCTGGTTTCTCTGTTAGCTATCTCTGTTGTAACTTCGCTGGTGATCATGGTTGTTTCAATAGCTAGTTTGACAGCAAATCAGAAGACCAAAGCTGAGCAGGCTATGCATTTATTTTGTTTGTAGTTAGCCAGATCGCTAGCTGTATATTTTAGCTTAATCTGACCAATTCCCCTATAATTTCAGTTGCGTGCTAGCCTGCTGAGCAGGCAATATGTTCGTAGCTTGACTGCACCTTTCACTACCTGGCAGAGCCAAAAGCTACATAAAATGACACAAAGTGACACAAAATACTAGCCATTTATTTTTTAGTAAAAGAGTATAGTGTTGAACAAGTAGACAGTGGTGAAGACAATTTAGCTAGATGGACAGAGATCAGGGGTAGTGGAGTCTGAAGAGGTGGGTTTTGAGTCTCTTGCGGAAGATTGGAGCCATCTAAGCAGGCGATCCATATATTATATTCGTAGCTAGGCAGCTAACTTAGCTGTACACACAATGCATATTATTATCTTTGTAGCTAGCTGGCTATATAATTCAAATATAATTATGTATTATAATTCATATATTATGTTCATAGCTAGCCAGCTAGCTGTAGCTACATTTCATAAATACTAGCCAGCTGCAGGCAATTTATATATTATGTTCGTAGCTAGCCAGCTAGCTAGTTGTACAGCTGAGCAAGCAATGCTTATTCATAGCTAGCCACCTAACTGTATATTTCAGAAATACTAGCCAGCTGAGCAGGCAATGTTATGTTCTTAGCTAGCCAGCTAGCTGTACATTTCAGAAATACTAGCCAACTGAGCAACAATATGTTTAAGTAGCTTGACTGCACCTTTCACTACCTGGCAGAGCCAAAAGCTACATAAAATGACACAAAGTGACACAAAATACTAGCCATTTAAGCAGGGGATCCATATATTATATCGTCACCTTCTTAAAATAATGGCCCAAGTCATTTTTTGAAGAAAAATATTTTTTTTGCCTAAGTCATCTCTTCATGATGCTGGCCAGCTCTGCATCCTTAATCGAAAAGATCATGCTGTTCCTACCCCGGTAGTATAATGGTCTATGTCAAGAGTGTGACTTAGGCAGTTTTATGTTTTGCCTAAGTCACAAGACAATGTGACTTAGGCAATTTTACAAGCTTTCAAGATGGAGGCTGCTTCAAGAAGCAAGAAAAACTACCGGATAAATGAAGCCCTCTGTCTCCTGAGTCTCTGTGTGCTCCGCTAGCGTTTTAAACTGTTTGTGGCTGACCCTACCCCATGGTCTGTCACAGTAGTGGTAATAAAAGAAGTGCACTGTTTTGCCTAAGTCACTTACTCCAGAAGTAATTTGGCCTAAGTCAGGTTTAAAATTGCCTAATTCACAACGGCATGCTCGTAAATTGGCCTAAGTAATCTAATCCAATATGTTACATAATTGACAGACAGCGTTATTTGCATGTCAATAGTCATATATTGTCATAACCTTTTTGTGTGAAATGATTAATAAATATCATATATTCTATATTTGGTTCAGTTTATTCTATTTTTTGAAAAACTTGAAAATATGACTATTTTTAAGGCCATTCTTTTAAAAAGATGATGATATTCATAGGCAGCTAACTTAGCTGTACAGCTGAACAGACAATGCATATTATTATCTTCGTAGCTAGCTGGCTATATAATTATAAATGATCATTCATATATGTTCATAGCTAGCCAGCTAGCTGTAGCTACATTTCAGAAATACTAGCCAGCTGCAGGCAATTTATATATTATGTTCGTAGCTAGCCAGCTAGCTATTTGTACAGCTGAGCAAGCAATGCTTATTCATAGCTAGCCACCTAACTGTATATTTCAGAAATACTAGCTAGCTAGCCAACTAAGTACATTTCAGCAATCGGTAACTAGCTACCTGGCACAGCCAAAAGCTACATATCGAGCATTGATGTAACAACATTTAATTATTCCGACAACAGTTGTAGTTTGAATGTAGTAGTTTGAACTTGTTAGCAGCTTACTTTAAAAAAATACATAACAGCTTCAAAATTCATGGTTGAGATATGAACGTGCATAATTTATGTCATAGAATAAAACGTGAAACTCTCTTAAGCTTACTTCTGGGTTTTAGGGCTACAAACTGTGTAAGAAGTGCCACCTGGCGAACATTTTGCGTCAGCACCAGTGCCTCTGTCTGTAGACTCAGCGGTCTTTTGACCGGACAGGCGGCGGTCATATGTATTTCGAAGGCGTGGGCGGAGTCGGCGCTCCTAGTGTTAAGGTACACATGCAGCTGCTAATATCAAAACACCGCTCCTGTCATAGTCAAGATTATACGGCAGCGTTACAGCCAGCCAGCCACTGGGTGTCTACCCGGCCTGCAGTGTCTGTGTCATCCTCCTTCCTGTTCAATCTGGAGATGCATTCACAAGTGTGAACTCGAAAGCAGTGGCGCACTCTGATTAGAATTCTTCCTGCGCGGGAAAAAAAAGGCCATATTTCGGAGACAGTTTTAGAACCAGATCTGTCGGAAAGGGATATCAGTCTGCAGAACGAGAATGAGATAAATTATCAGCATGTATTAATATTGGATGTGTAATACCATAAGCCCCTCGAAAGTCAAATAAATATCTGTCCCCTTGAGCATCTTTTCAATAACCTTGGTAGAATTGAAAAAAGTATTTGCATAGGTACCATAGAGGGACAGTGTAATTGATGAAAACGGCAGATGTGGAACGGCTGAAGGTGCAGCAGGGAACAACGGTCGGATGTTCTTATTAAAAGATAAAATATGAAAGTGAAGCCGAGCGCAGACAAACTGCAGAGGCGGGAGGGCATAATGGCCCACTGCTTCGAGCAAAAAAGACAGAGGAGCAGAAGACTGGAATCCTTCCAGTTTCCCCCACCGTTGCTAAGTGACATCTGAGATCTCCACTAATAATCTGTGAATAATGTAATGGGGGGGGCCTTTATGTACATACAAGCCTATGTATGTACATAAATGGCATATGTAAAAAAAGAAATGTTGAAATAAGACACGTGGACGGTCTCTCTCAGCTAAGTTTCTCAGATATGAGCAGACAATTGCATTTGTATCTAGCCTAATGACTAACTGAAGAGTCACGCAAGAAATTAAGAGCAACTTCCACGTAACCCTACATGTGATAATTAGCTGCTAGGAGTGCGCCGTCTCCCTGGAGACCCAGGGATGGAACCATTGCATCAGCTGATAAGCAATGGGAAATCATGTTGCATAGCTTTACATCACTTACCATGGTCTGTACAGTTGCACAGAGTTACGACTGCTGGCGCTGAGCGGCTCTCCCTGCCTCCCCCCGCCCTCTCCACAGCCCCCCAGTACACAGACACCCACACCAAAGCAAATCTGTTAAGAATGTCTCTGTGAACCAACTGTCTGCATTTTACAATAGGTAAAAGAACACTGGCTCAGTCCCTTGTCTTGCACCTTTTTTTTTTTCTTTTTTTTTTTACAATAGACCCATAGTTCAATAGTGGGTTAACCATTTGCTTTTCACTAACAGCAAGGAAATACTTTCCTTCAAAATGCACAACATACATCTACAAATACATTTTCACAGGGGGCAAGTCTGCATGACTACACATAAAAACTCCAGGGTTACAGCGTGAAATCATGATAGAATCTGAATATAATAAAATTATTTGCATACGTGGTTCTATGAAAATGTGGTCCAATGAAAAAATAAAATCCTGTGGCTGGATGCAACAATTTCCCAAAAGCATAAAATAATTTCAAATTTCAATTACATGAACATGTTATTGGGGCCTCCCGGGTGGTCTAGCGGTTACAGGGTTTCTGCAGGTTTCAACAAGTTAAATTTAAGACTTTTTAAGACCACTTTGAATGCAATTTAATACCTATTTCACGGCCATACTGGCAAAAAAGTACGAAGGATGTGAAGGAAAATCGGTATGAATGAAAGTAAGTCCCAGAATTACTTACAAAGTAAATGAATGTATTCACATTCAACATATACAGCGGGGAAAATAAGTATTTCACCCCCTGCTGATTTTGTGAGTTTGCCCCCTTACAAAGAAAGGAACGGTCTATAATTTTCATGGTAGGTTCATCTTAACAGTGAGAGACAGAATATAAAAATCCCAGAAAATCACATTATATGAATTTTAAATATTTATTTGTGTTTTATTGAGGAAAATAAGTATTTCACCCCCTACCAACCAGCAAGAATTCTGGCACCCACAGACCGGTTATGTGACCAGGAGGCACACAGATTAGTCCTCTTACTTAATTAGTACTCCTAATTAAGTACTCGTTACCTGTATAAAAGACACCTGTCCACAGAATCAATCAATGAATCAGATTCCAACCTCTCCACAATGGGCAAGACCAAAGAATTGTCTAAGGACGTCAGGGACAAAATTGTAGACCTGCACAAGACTGGAATGGGCTACAAGACCATTGGCAAGCAGCTTGGTGAGAAGGAGTCAACTGTTGGTGCGATAATTAGAAAATGGAAGAAACACCAATTGACCATCAATCTCCCTTGGTCTGGGGCTCCACGCAAGATCTCACCTCGTGGAGTGAACCTGATCATGAGAAAGGTGAGGGAACAACCCAGAACTACACGGCTGGAGCTTGTTGATGATCTCAAGGCAGCTGGGACCACAGTCACCAAGATGACCATTGGTAACACACTACGCCGTAATGGATTGAAATCCTGTAGTGCCCGCAGGGTCCCCCTGCTCAAGAAGGCACATGTACAGACCCGTCTGAAGTTTGCCAATGAGCACCTGGATGATTCAGAGGAGGCTTGGGAGAAAGTGCTGTGGTCAGATGAGACTAAAATCGAGCTCTTTGGCATCAACTCGACTCGCCGTGTTTGGAGGAAGAAAAAAAAGCTGCCTTGGACCCCAAGAACACCATCCCCACCGTCAAGCATGGCGGTGGAAACATTATGCTCTTTGGGGCTGTTTCTCTGCCAAGGGGACAGGACGACTTCACCGGATCGAGGGGAGGATGAATGGGGCCATGTACTGGGAAATCTTGGGTGAGAACCTCCTTCCCTCAGCCAGGACACTGAAAATGGGTCGTGGATGGGTGTTCCAGCATAACAATGACCCAAAGCATACGGCTAAGGCAACAAAGGAGTGGCTCAAGAAGAAGCACATTAAGGTCATGGAGTGGCCTAGTCAGTCTCCGGACCTTAATCCTATAGAGAATCTGTGGAGGGAGCTGAAGCTTCGAGTTGCCCAGCGACAACCTACAAACCCTAAGGATTTGGAGAGGATCTGCAAGAGGAGTGGGCCAAAATCCCTCCTGGGATCTGCGCAAACTTGGTGACCAACTACAAGAAACGTCTGACCGCTGTGCTTGCCAACAAGGGTTTCTCCACCAAGTACTGAGTCATGTTTTGCTAGGGGTGAAATACTTATTTTCCTCAATAAAACACAAATAAATGTTTAAAATTCATATAATGTGATTTTCTGGGATTTTTTAAATATATTCTGTCTCTCACTGTTAAGATGAACATACCATGAAAATTATAGACCGTTCCTTTCTTTGTAAGGGGGCAAACTCACAAAATCAGCAGGGGGAGAAATACTTATTTTCCCCACTGTACAAGAACAATGACCATTGGTGTTCACGTCACATCAGCACGAATGGGACCTGTGGAGGGCGTCGGTCTCGGCCACATGGGAGTGGCATGGTTGCCTTTGTTTTGCATGTGGCGGAGGCCTTTGGAGCAGGGAGACTTTCCGGGGGCAGGCTTGGCACTCTCACAGGGTGTGAGAGTGAACGGTCGCCCGGAAGGTTGCTCCAAAGGCCATAGTTGATTTAATTATTATTTAATTGGTGTCAATCAGTTAATTGATAGGGAGGTCAACTGGCTGATTGGGTGTCTGTGTGAGAATGTGAGTGGGTGTGGTCTGTCAATTGTTGAGTGATTGATAGATGGGACTCACGAGTCCCACCTGAGCCAGGCAGAAAGTGAGCCTATTTAAGAGCAGGTGGGGCAAGTGGGGAATGAGTTTGTGTCTTTGTGTGTTTCATGAGAGTTAGTCTTGTGTTGTCATTGTTGTGAGTGTGCGCGTGCACACGTATGGTATTGTGGAGTGTTTGATTGTTGGATATGTGATGTTTGTTGAGTTTTGTGTGCGTTTGTCGAAAGTGACTGAGTAGAGTGCTTCCTGTGTGAGTGGGAAAGAGAGCGAGAGGGTGCCCTGAGAGAGGGTCCGCCTCTCGCCCTCGGTGTGATTGAAAGAGAACTCGCACTCGGGCAGTGGAGAGTGTTTCTGGGCAACAGCCCGAGAACTCTCAATGGAAGAGTGGAGAGTGTCTCGGGGCTGGTTGCCAGAAAACTCTCACTGTGGGGAGTGGCGAGTGTCTCTGTATGAATGGGTTGAAAAGAGAACTCGGGCTGCAAAGTTTGAGTGTCTCAGTATGCATGGGTGGGAAGCACTTGAAGGGTCACTGGATATGTGTGTGCCTGGGAGGTTCCAGGGGAACTCCGGATGAAGAGGCGCGGTGTCCCGTAAGTTTTGATTATTTTAGTTTGTCATTTTAGTTAATTGTTTTTACCCGAAAGCTTTGCGGCGAGTAGGGTGAAGATTTTGTGTTTGTTATATGTTAACCTGCTACTCCCACTGTCTCTTCCCCATGTCTGGGGGGAGAGACAGGAAATAAAATCTCATTTCACTCCGTCTCCAGACTGCTCTGTTCCTATCCAGGGTTTGTCACATGGCGTCTCTCTGAATGAATTCTGCCAATCCAAATAACGTAATGCAAGACGTCTTGTCCTTTCCACACTTGAAAGTCTCAGCAATGTCAGAATCAGGGAACATGGTCTGAAACGGCTCACCTATGTCATCATTGCCTTTATATGACTGGTGTTTAGCTACCGTGTGTAAAGTTGGCATAGACACAAACGTCGTCCGGTTACCAGCGTTGTGGGAGTTGGCGCAGCAGCAGGTAACATTAGTGCAGACTGGGGCATACTGGGGCTGGACTTTGGTGATGCTCCCAAAGCAGGGGTGAATACGGAACAAAATTGGGAGATGGCAGGCGTTTGCTGGTGGCTAGGGATGCACCGATCAATCGGCAATAGACCGGAACCGGACGTTTTTTGCCCTTTAACGCACGACCGGCAGATTTATTTTCTATTTTGGCCGATCCGGAAATCCAGAAATGAGCCTAGTCCATGCGCACGCTGCATTATAAATTGAATCCGTTAGCTAGCAAAATGTCAGCAGTCTGGAATTATTACAAAGTCTATGAAGAGGACGTTAAGCTTGCAATATGTACTGTATGCAACGAAAAGGTTAATCGGGGAGGAACTACGCCTACTAGAACTACTGTAGTTTCTTTGTTTTACTGATTATGCTGCTGCATCTTGATTTTAATGTAACTGTTATTTTATTTATTTTAATTTACCATTGAACATTTTATTTATTTATTTAGATTTTATGGCTACAGATGTCTTTGTTTAAGGCCAGTTTGGCCCACTAAAAAGCAAATAAACAATCTTATGTTTATGTATAGTTTTGTTGCCTGTAGCTTATTTATTTTTGTTTAAAAAAACGGCTTTAAAAACCAGCTATTGGAATCGGTATCGGCCATCTTGGCTGTAAAAAATCGGCAATCGGCATCGGCCCAGAATTTAGCAATCAGTGCATCCCTACTGGTGGCTTTATGTTTTTCTTCCCATGCGACTCTAATGCCTTTATACCCAAGTTTAGCATTTTCTTGCACAAAGTGCAGCGGGCTTCAAATTTGTTTCATTCAACTGACTTCAACCAAGTACTAAACGCACTGTTCTCCAACCAGGTCTCGTTAAACTTAACATTAAACTTGCACTTCCCCATTGTAGATGGAAGTAACAGAAGTAACAAAAGATTTTAACAAGACGTAATGTTAGCCCATACACCACATTCCAACATGCTAGCTGGGTGTTCTCCAATAAATTCTAACCGGGCTACAAAGTTTGCATTAGTGGTTATTGGTTCCAGGTTGGCATCAGCGTGGTCCATACGGATTGTTGAGAGAAAAAACGACAACATGGAACTAGGGATGTCAACGGTTAGCCACAAAATAAAAAATATCCGAATATTCTTAACGGCGTATTGGTTAATTTGCATAATTTTAAATAATACATGTTCCGCATTTTGTTGACAATGTTATTTGGTTACATAATGGGGGAGATGTCATTATTTTAAACACACTCGCGGATGCGCAATAACGTAGTAGTTTGACTCGCAGCTGGTTGTCCTGCATTTCCGGTAGGTCGAACGCTGCTCGCTGATCAGAGCGAGCTAGATTGCTGCTTGACTAAAAAGCTAACGGTAGCCACAGGAAAATGAAACGCATGAAGCATAGCTCGGGGTTTGGGATAATTTCAGAAAGAAGGACGATGACAAAGTTGAGTGTACATTTTGTGAACCGGTGCTCAAATACAGCGGCAGCACGAGCAACATGTTAAATCACTTAAAATACAAGCACCCGTGCGTCCAAGCAGACAAAACAGGCAGGCAACAAACGACACTCACGTCCATGTTCATGCAAGGGGCAAGAAGGTGTGATGGGCGGAGGTCCGAAGAAATTACACAAAGAGTCTGTAAAATGATTGGTTAGCCGGTTAGCCACGTTATACACCGATATTAAAAAATATTTCCGAAGTTCCAAATGGGAAAAGTGGCACATCTTTGCAGTCTGTGCAGTCTGTGCTCACCGCGTTTGCTGTTGTTGCTATGCCAGACTGCAGCAGTCAAGCAAATTTGCGGATCGCGGCACATAGACACAACAGTGAGAACCAGCTAGTTAGTTAACTAGCTAAAGTTAGCGTTCACGGACATTGGGTATCGATATCGGTTGTTGCTAGTTGCTTGCTAACACAAGGCTTAGTAAGTGATAATGCATTTATCACTTACCCAGCCTTGAATTAGTAAGCAATATCCGTGAACACTAGCTAGCTAGTTACTGTCTATATTCAGTTCAGTGAGCCCTCCCGCCAGGCTGAAGAATCGCTGTTAAACATAAATATCCATGTCGAAAAGAAATAACATTAACTGTCGTGTCTATCTTTGGGCTACATACGACGTAGTGATCACATTTTCAAAGATGTGAAGATTTATTGAGGGTGCAAATCCACCCCCCACTAAACAGGCTAAAACCAAAGAAGATCAGCTAAAAACTCAGCGAAAATATGATTCAGAGAGCAGAATCCAGGAAAATTGGAAGGTGAATTGACCAAGGACAAGTAACTTTTAGGAGTATCTTTTGACAAGTATGACTTTTACCCTAATCTGGGCCCCTGTTATAGAAGTAACTTCATAATCCAATCAATTTTTAAGACCTATCAAAATCATATTTAAGGCTTTTTAAGGACCGACGGAAACCCTGGGTTACAACGTTCAGCGCTAGCCACTGCGACCAGGGTTTGATTCCACCGGCCGCGCCAGTATCGGCTCTGGCCGGTAGTGCTATTAGGGGACGGCATTTGGCTGTCCGCCCCAGGAAGGGGGAAGGGAAGCCAATATGAGTTCGCTGTGTATAGGTGTGGCTCTGTGTACCAGAGTAACAGTCGGCTTGGCGAGTGCCGGCTCGGAGGAGGCGGTACATCGCCTTTATCACTGCCGGTCTCAGGGCTACAGCAGCGAACTCACAATACGAGGGGGGGGGGACTGACATGAAGAGGCAAGAGAGCACCCAGAACAGCCCTAATTGCCCCCTAAAAATGCAATCAATTCAATGCAACCTAATGTAAAGATCACTAGCTATATGTCTAGCATTTGCACAATATTGTTGGACAGACCACTGCAAAAACAAAACAGGTGAGATGCTAATATTTTTAGGCTTGCCAGAATTCTGTTCATTTTTATCATTTGTTAGCCAAACATGACGCCATGTCAAATGATTTGTGTCGAATGCTTTTCCCATCACAGTAGGAAGAAACCTGCCGAGATTACTTTGATTTCTGAATATGAATTGTTTCTTAGCTGCCAATATTCCTTTCACTGGTTGTATTTATGCACAGAATCCCTTGAGGGCATCTTTCTACCCCTCATGATCTAAATAAATCTTATCTGCAGCTGTGCTCTGCTGAAGATGATTCACTTAGAAACAATCACGTGGTCTCGCAAAACGGCGAACTACTGAAATCAGCAGCAGGGCTAAAGGTGCATCCGGCTTAGCCCGGGAAGTGAACGGTATCATTGTGATTACAAAGTAACCATATCTTACAGGCAAATGGCGGTTATGAAAATGAATGTTGATTCCCCCTTTTGGGAATCAAGAAGCTGACGGGTGTCCCACCGCAGCGGACTCCCAGTATGTCGGCTAATGACAAAACCCAGGCTTGAACATTGTATAAGGCTATAAGTCCCAGCCTGACATGGTGGCAGCTGCCATTATAAACTGAGCCACACGGGAGCCCTTTGGGTAACTGTCTTTATGACATGATGGTTTAAAAGGGCTAATGGTGGTACTGTACTGACCTTTTTCAGCTTGGCGCAGCAGGCAATGGTCTGGTCTAGGGTGGTGAAGACCTCGGAGAAGCCGCTGTCCAGCCGTTCTTCCTCATCCTGCTTCGGGTGCCGAGACGGGGGGGACGGCCTCCTGCTGCGACCCCTGGTCGTCTCTCGAGTCCTGAGGGTGGCCTGGAAGTTGAAGGGGCTGTAGGGGTCCGCTACGCAGCTGAAGGAGTTCCACAGCCGCAGGCTTTCAGCTTCATCCACCTCGCTGGCCTCCTCCCAGGACTCTTCCTCCAGAGGCCTGGGGGAGGAGGATGGAGAGCTGAGGGGGGTGGAGGGAGCCTCTGCTGGGGCATCGTCTCCCCCCTGTGCCACGCACACGGCCCGATCTGCCGCGAGGGCGCTGGGTCTGGGCGCTGTCTGGAGGGAGGCTGTGAAGTTGCGGGGGTTGTAGGGATCCCTGCTTTGGCAGAATGAGTTCCACAGGCGCTCCACTTCAGCGTCGGCCTCCTCTGCGTCTGATTCATTTCCCTCTCCCTCCTCATCATCATCATCATCATCGTTGTCCAGGTCTTCAGAGTCTGAGAAGTCGGACGTCCCCTCGCTGTCGAAGCCATCGTCGTCCTCGCTGTCCCAGTCACTGTCCTCCCCTGGCTCCGACTCACTATCCTCGCTGCATGGGCTACCCATGATGTAGGCGATGGCCCTGTTCTGGCACCCGGGCATCTGCAAGCGGGGTGGGGTCCTCACATCTGGTTCCCGCTCCTCCTCCCCCTCAGAGTCCGATAGGTCAGAGTTGTCAGACACCTTCTCTTCTTCCCTCCCAACCGAGGTGGTCTCCTCATCGGGGAGCTCCACACCTGCCTCCCCGCTTGCGCCACCCTCCGTGGGAAAAGCCAGGTCCTCGGCCCTCTCGCCTGCCTCCGAACACCTCGGCTCAGGATATGGAGGCTCCACTATGTGCATTCTGGGGTTTGAGTGCTCTTCCTCCAAACTTGAGTATCCATTGTCCTGATCCGGGGTAAGAACTGCCACCTCACTGCAGGTGGTGGCAGCTCTTGCGCTGACAAGGTGTTCACTGAAAAGCTGACAAACTAACAGGGGCTTTTCTGCGCTTTGAAGTGATTCTGCTCTGGCCGCCTGAGAGCTACTATTATCTGGCTGTCCTTTGTGGCAGGAAGGTCCAGCGATTTCGGTGTGCATCGACGCTCCATCGTCATGCTGTTCAAACAGTTCCGTTGGCTTGGCAACGCTGGCCACTGTACCAGACTCTGCCGGCTGACAATGGCCACCGCTGTCATTTTCTCTACAATGCTGCGCTGATGCGCCCGAACATGCTCTCCATGACAAATTAGACAGCCATCCTTGGGAATTTTCATGGGATCCCCAAATTCCACCCCACCACCAGTTGCTCTTTACTCGCGATGCTACCGAGTCTGACGGCCAACTTTCCCTACCCAACACTCGCCCGTGTTCAGCACTTCTGACATCTTGCGCTGAAACTGCGTTCACCAAAACCTGACTGAAAAAATGTCTAGCCGTTGCGAGGTATCCTACTGGAGATGTCATTACGGTATTATTGTGAATTCCTAACTCACGGAGGGAGTCGGCACTCAACCAGCTTACAGCTTCCGTTGTGGAAGCGCCAAAGTCAGTAGTTTCATGCTGGTAATGTAGGTGGTAGGTGAGATGGTGCTCCGCCGGCGGCATAAAATCGTCAAGTTGATCTAAAAACGCATTTTCTCCAGTAAATGATCGTTTTAGATCTCCATCTTCCCAGCCAGAGACACCACTTCGTGTGGTAGGTGTCCGAGACTTCCCCGGTAAATACTTTTGCAAGAAAGACAGGGCAGGCCTTGAAACAACTGACAGAACACCAATCCACGAGCTCTCCTGGTTACCGTGCTGGAGTGAGGTCACACTAAGGCCGGGGTCTGTCGCCGGCTCGGCGTCCTCTTTAGAATAAAGTCGATCTGAATGCATGAACCTAAACATTTTGTCTTTCGATATCAATACCTAAAACAATTGACAAATATGCCAAGTGGTGGCTACAGTTCGTTTTTAAAAAAATAGATCACATATATTTCGATTGCACGTGTATTCAGGATAAAATAGGAAAAAAATAGGTTTGCTAGCCCGCCAATGTTATTAGAAATAGCTAGCTAACGATAGTTAACGTTACGAGTGCAAAAATAAAATAAAAATATACAGATAGCTAAATACGATATATTCCTTTTGAATCAGCTTGTTAAATAAAATAAATATTTCTTCCGTAGCTCGCTAACTAACGTTACGAACCAGATTTCACAACCCCGTGAAAATAATACTATGACAGCTAGCTTGCTAGCTAGCTAGCTATCTATCTATCCAAAAATGCAATTATAGCTAGCCTGCTTCTCGGTTTCAACTCAGACCATTGTGTATATTTTACATCCTACTCCTCGATTTTCAGCCATCTGAATGTCCATTTTCGTTTAGCAACTATCGCGGAAGACATACCGGCTGGCTCTCCTGGTAACCCAGTGCACACCATCTTCCATGTTCCCGGCGTTCATGTTGGTGTCATTTCTCTGATGGTGACCGGGCTTATTCTGAATTGCAAGCTTCGTTACGACGGGCGCCACAGGGATTGAAGAAAACAATAAACTCGACGAGCTGGACAGGTAGAAAAAAGAAGTGGAATCCAAGTCGAACGATGAAATACAAGCCATTTTACTCTTCGATCTAGTAGATTTTATTTCGAGCGGTTGCCGAAGCGAAACGTAGGCTAGACAAGCATACGGAAGATAGCTCGCTAGTAGTGCTAGCTATAAAAGACCTTCGAACGTTAGTCGACGTTTAGCTTGCTAACATTAACTAACTACCCTTTAAGATGGCTAAATTAGGAACAGCGATGTTATTTTAAAGGTTTGCAACATTGACTAAAACGCATCGAATAGGTAGTAATGCTCGTTTAACTTTCTACTTGACGCTTTATTTCCTCCTTTTCACATTGACTCGTTCCCTTCGCAGCCTCGTTTCTCATAAGAAGATTTCATCAGAAATGTTAGGGAGCGTCGCAAAAGAGCTGACACATCCACAAACGGTATGGCTAAGGGATAATGGTACAATTACTACCGTTGCGAGGTCTGCACTGTTATATAATGTGATATACATATAGGCACGCTCTGGATGCCTTCACCTAATTTATGCGTGACAAGCGCGTGTCGGTGCTTGATAAACTATGAAGTAAAAAAAAGCTTTTTGAGGGAACGACAGAGATTAAACCTATTGCACGATTCAGGCCTATAGCAAACAATAAACTACAAGTAAAGCTCGCTTCACCGTATCTTAAGACTAAATACTTGCAACTTCACATTTATTGTTATAACGAGGATGATGATGCTGCAGATATAGCTGATAACGGCAACATTGATTGGATGTGAGAATCCTTTTTATAATCTGGATCGATTATAGTATCGCTTGAGCTGTCCAGCGAACGTCTGTCCTTAATGCTATGCAACTTCAATATCTGCATTTGTTAGTTTTTAAAATTAATTTATTTAAAGCTTAATCACACTTACTCATAGTTGCTATTAATTACAGTCACATGTGACTGGCCTACAGCTGATAATGAATTGTAGTAATAGTAACATTCATGGGAAGGTTTGCTGTAGCACAACCAAATATTGTAGTTATAACTAGTCTCAGGATGTGTGAACTGGACATCATTGTTTTTGGATCAAATGCTTCTTATAAAGGAAATGAGGCACACCAGAGATCCTGTAGTGCAAGGTTGGCAGTTTTCACACATTCTCCACGTGTGCCTGTCAATTACAATCTCTTAGTTATTGGCTACATATGGGCCCACAATAGTATGATGCTGTGATGAAAGGTTTGAATTGGATTTGTAACCTGGACATTTCAGGTTCATATTCCAGGTGGGGGAATGCTGATGTACAATGAGCATGGTACTTAACCCAGATTTCCTCACTAAATGCCCAGATTTATAAAGGGGTAATGTGTAAAATATAAGCCTATGCAAGTCACTCTGGATAAAGTAAATCATTTTGCAAATTAAGAAAATGAATAATGTACATTTGCAATGCAGTTACTGCACTATCTCAGTGCGTTACTAAAGTCTATCTGACCAGTGAGAATGCTTTGGGGTGTGTTTGGGGTGTGATTCCAGAAATGTAACCAGGATGCACTTGATCTGGAAAGATTTTTTCATTTGTGTCATAACTGCATGCTCGTAGTGCACAGTAGTGGAAAGTAAGTCCGTTTAATTTTTAATGGTGCCGTGCCTTCTATAGAACACCCCTAAGAAGGCTTTATAAAGAATGCATCGTGTCCTCTTTTTAGAAAGCTTGAATGGTCTTCAATGGTATAAATGATGTATGGAAAGTGTGAGGGCCTTTTAGACTGAAGAATATTTCTCTTAACATTCAAAATGATCCCCATTCACTTTGGTTTAGTGTACAGTAATTTTATTCTAATTATGTTCTGTTCTATCTGAAGCCTGTACAAGACTGTCAGTTTGACTGATTCTCCAATGGACGATCACTGAAGGAAAATAACAAGTAGCATGCAGCACATACGAACCTCCCTGTGTTTAATTATTCATATCTGTTTTTTCTTGTGTATAAGTTCACAAAACATTTCCAAACAAACACAAGGTGCATTCCAATTATATTTATCATTGACCTCTTAAGACCGTGAAAGTGATAGGAACAGTAACTTAGAATGCAGACAAAGCACTCAGCCGGTTCTGACCCTCCTTTTCCACACAGGAATCACCAGCTCTCCTGTTCTAGTCTCTCTCATCGTGCATGCTCACCTCACTGTACAGTCGGAACACGAGACACAGTAATGAGGACCAGGAGGTTTGAATGTAAAAAACGGGGTGCTTAATTAATTATCTGGAGTTTAAGGCACTTGTTGATAGACTGTAGAGTCAACAATATGATACCAGTACCTACATTTTCTTACACTAATTAACCACCATGGTAGCCACTATAAAATGTGACCATTGGTTTTAGAGGTCAATCCCTTGAAGACTCACTCAGCCAAAATATGTGGTGTAGGTGTTAGTGTCCAGTTATGTGGATCTTGTTTTAAACCTTCCACATGGAATTGCCAGGGAAATTAAGGGCTTGGATTATTTTTTCCCCCATTACACTGGTCTTGGGATGGTTGGAGCCATTTTAAAATTATTAATAAAATTTAGTAATAATAATAATAATAATAATAATAATAACAGTTATCAGTCAGTTATAACACAAGCCAGTTAAAACATCAGTGATGATATACTCTTACGAACAGGAATTAAAAGCAAGTTTAAAAAAAGGATTTTTAAAAGGGACTTAAAAGTAGATCAAGTTTGTGCAGCTCTGATGTTCTCTGGCAATGAGTTCCACAGTTTAGGGTCCTGCACAGAGAAGGCTTGATCACATTTAGCTTTAAAATGGCTTGTTGGTACAAAAAACAACCTCAACCTTTGAGGACCGGAGATTATGATTAAGTAAGGAATCAACAATTCTGAGATGTATTTAGGGGCTTGGCCACACAATTTTATTATAATTTTTAAAACTTTTGCCCTGTTTTTTCCCCCCAATTTAGTGGCCAATTATACCCTCTATTTCTTTCAAATTGCCCGCCTCCATGGGACAAGCGAATACCTCGAGGCAATGATCCACCTCCTTCGAGACTGGACTCGCCCAACTATGTTTACCAGGTCGCTCCTCGGTGAGCTCGTGCCGGCTCTCCCTCCCCCCTCCTTCTGGGGCGGGCAGCCAATTTCCGCCCCCTAGCGGCATTCCTGGTCAGTTGGCAACTTGCGTCCCAGTCGGACACTACTACCATTACATCACACATAATTAAGTTATTAATAAATTATTTTAAAACGTTACTGGTAACCAGTGTAATGAGGCCAGGATTGGAGTGATGGGTGTCCTCTTTTTTTTTTTTTTTTTTTCAATGGCATTTTGTACCAGCTGCACGCAATATAAAGCATGGCTATTTAGACATGAATAAATAGCATTGCAATAGTCTAATCTTGATAAATGTATGAATTGCTTTGTTGGTATCTGAAAATGACAACAAAGATAAGAAACATTGAAAAAAAATAGTTAAATGATAGTTT
This sequence comes from Aldrovandia affinis, assembly GCA_029706075.1. Lineage (NCBI taxonomy): Eukaryota > Metazoa > Chordata > Actinopteri > Notacanthiformes > Halosauridae > Aldrovandia > Aldrovandia affinis. Next base: position 194,336 of record JAINUG010000322.1, read on the forward strand.
TCAGAAACATTTCCCCTCTGTCCTCATGACTAAAGGCAAAAGATGAGCAAAAATCTCAAATGACCACCTTGTTCAACCAAATTAGCCATCATTAACCATCACATTGCATTATTCTCTCACTCAGCCACGCAATGGTACCAATTATTCCCAGTGTCATTTAGTGGAGACAGAATGGGGATAATGTACAGCCCTACCTGATGTAATTGTTACCTCAGTCTTGTTAGAAACACTGGGTGTGGTACACAGACAGCAATCTCCCAATCCTCACAACAGCACAGAAAAGAGGATTTAGCCATATAGGGATTATCAGAAAAATATTTCCAAAAACAGTCTGTCCTCATTGGAAGGTACTGCTCCAAAATGACTCTTCCCAATAGTCAGATGGTTTCAACTTTTCCATTGATTGGATGTTGTAGTCTGTGACAACAGCCCTTTTAAGCCATTCAATTTTAAGCCCAAAAGCAAGCAATATGATTCAATGTTCAGTGTTGATATGACAGATATTGCGTGAATATAAACCTTGTACTGCAAGTCCCCTAGTACTGTAATAATAATGAAACATACAACACTGTCTGCCTTTGAAATTCAAGTTTATTTTTTATCATTTAGTGCAAATAATATTACAAAACATGATCAAATAGATTCAAATGATAATAAACACGATACACTTATTTAAATCAATGAAGTCAAAAAAAACAACACAGTGGGATGAAACTATGATTAATTTTAATAATCACAATCATGATATTCTCTGTATTTACAACACGCCAAGTCCTGTTCATTTTGAACTTACATTCTGTCCCGTTTTCATTGTGTGGCAGGGTCTGGGGTCCGTGCCACTGAACAAGCCACATCCTTAGGACTGCTTCAGGAGGAAGGCCACTGCCAACTTTTACCCAGAATTCCCCTCACTGATGCGGGCCAGGTGAATATTCCACACACACATCACTGCCCTCAACAGGGCACACGGCATACACAATCTTGCCACCTGTGAAAACACACTGGAACTGCGACAACCCCCTTTCACTACATACACTAAGGCCCTGCATTTAGTCTAACCTCAACATGCGTTGTCTTTGACTATTGAGTAATGCATTTCAGCTCAGAGTTAAGCACAAAGTACACTGCATTTAGACTGAATAGAGGCCTAGTACAGTCATGCTATCCTATATGGCCTAAACCACAAAAATGATCAATTCTCCAGAGGAAAAAAAGGCTTAATTCACTAATGGCACTTTCCCATTAGAACACTGCCTCTGGATGTCAAAGGCGTTAACATCATCAACTTTTGCCAGGAAGCAGTTAAACATGTTAGTTGGGTTAAGAATGTGGGAATTCAAATGCTACATATGTTACCTCATACTGGGTTCACATAAGATCATACCAGCAGAACAACTCATTTTGCATTGAGTGAATGAATTCCCACCAAGAGACAAGTAATCCTGGCAGAAAGGGATCAAAATCAGCAGTAACTCGCATCTAAACGAGTTCTGCTTTGGAAGGCAAGAGGGAACAGGGGAGAGAAAAAATAAAAAAGTAAAAAAAACACGAATGCTTCATCAGTAAAGCCATCCAATTAAAATATCTCAATTTAATACACCTACGAATTGTGCATTCCACAGACTATACTTCAACATCCTGTAGAAGGATAACCGGTAATTATGGGCATAATTAATATGGCCTTTTTAACTAAGTTTCATCTATCATGAGACACAGGTCTAAGAAAAGTAGCTGCAAACATTACATAAAAAAATTAAAAAATAGTAAACTAACATAGCACCTCGTGAAAGAGAAAGGAACTAAAATCTTGGCACCCAAGGGCCTTAAAATATGGTCCAATAAATGTTTTAAACCACTATTCCTTCAACCTAATGGTAAACAAACAATTGGAATTTCATGAATGAATTCCTTCCAGGGTTTAATTGGTGCATCTGCCTCAAATCCAATTTTCCTCACTAAGAGACAAATTAATTAATATTATTAATATTGACTCGGTACAGATATGATCATGCGCACACCCACCTCAATTTAAAAGATAATTTCTGTGACAACAGAACAGGGGTTTCTGGAGCTACATTAAGATATGTCTTCTTCTGTTGTGCAAGGCAAAGGGAAATCACTGTGCAAAGATAATTACTGTGCTTCATCAACTCCAAATAAGAATGTGAACATAAAGTATTATTACTGACCTGTGCTAGAGTTAGTTTCAGTTTTCAAGAATAAACAGCCTCATTCAACCCCTACTAAAATGTAGTACACTCCATCTAAGGATCAAAGCTCAAAAAGGAAGTAGGTGTCGCTTCATTTGTTTTCCCAGTTTTTACACCGAACAAAAATATTTCCCTTTTTGCGTACACAAATCAAATGTAAGTTCAAAATTCTTGACAAATAAGACCAAAAGTGCAATAATCAACCAGTAGTAAATTTCATTGCATGCAATTGAAGTGCTATATGAATGTTACTCTGGACATATATGGACACTTGTGTGGGTAAGTGGGCACTTGTTTGAAATCAGACATCACGGTTACGCTACTTGTGGCATTTACAAATTGTGGCGCTTTTTTTTAACATCACACAGTTATTCGACATTTAAACTACAGAGAAGGGACGGCCAATGAGGAGGTCTATATAAACTACAGTATATACACACCAAAAAAGTGAGTTGCGAATCAATGAAAGCCGCTTGGCCCGCAAAATGATGTCCCTTGGTTGCTCAATTCATATTGTTATGATCTAGCATGCCCAAATCAATGGGCTTTTTTAATTACAGTACAAAAGCATTCATTCCATCTCACTCTCTACTCTGAATGACTGGACCATAAGATATTCACATACAACAATCTATGTATAAATCTGGTACATATAGAAATCATATATACCGTATAACAAGACATAGCTCAAACCGAGCTGCAATTACAGAATGATACCATTTAGGAAGAAATAACTTAAGAATCCCTTTGTTCTTCTCACATCCTTGTAGGGATCCTTGCCACAATGAGTCAGTCAGCGGCAGCTTACAATGGACCACGCGGCCGGTCTTCGGACGGGCGCATCTGTTCTGCATTAGGAGCCATCCGTCCGGCCTGGTTCGCAGAGCTGTCGGGCACCTCTCTCAAGGGCTTAAATCTTGTGAGCAAACAGCGGCGGGCCTCTCTTTATCCTCAGTGACTCATGCACTGCTTAAAGACCCCTGCCAGATATCAGTGGCCCCGCCCAGGTCCGGGCCTGGAAACAGATGCTCCCAGCTCTGCCGTCCATTGTAAGCCTGACAGTGAACCCCACCTCTACAGTATCCAGTGACGACCCTCCATCACCGAGTCTCAGTGTCTCCTGGGAAGAAGACTCATGACCACACCCCCACTGGGGGGAATAACCCAGCTCTGAGCAGCTATACCTCTCCATCTCTGACACATGTGCACGCACGCACGCAATTACACACACACACACACACACACACACACACACACACACACACACACACACACACACACACACACACACACACACACACACACACACACACACACACACACACACACACACACACACACACACACACACACACACACACACACCGACTGTCTTTGCACTCCCTTCTGTCACCCTTTACTCCCTAGCGGGGGGCATCAGGACCCCCCGTGCCCAGCTGGTGCCAGTCGACCCATCGGTGGCCTGGCGTCATAGTCTTGAGGGGGATGAAGGCCTCTCCCAGCAGGGTGTTCTCCCAGAAGGCCCCCTCGCGCAGCACCCGCAGGTGGATCACCCTCTGCTGCAGGTCTCCCTTGGGAATCCCATCATACACCAGCTGCATGGGAGGACAGGAAAGGCATTATCAAAGCGGGTCTCCCTCTACTCTTCATCCACATGGCACACCCCAGACCTGCTTCAGGGCTGTGCACGTCTGGCCTGCATGGGTCTTACTTCAATATGGTTTCACCTCAACCTTGGACACTACATTTATTCAACTATTGATAATAGATAGTAATACCAAAAATTACTCAATAAGTATGATGGAGTCTCTATACCGGAACACTGAAGGGTTCGTTCCTGCATTACTGAACCCCAATCACCACTGTTGGAAGCGTGCACACTGCAAAGATGTTCGATGACGTCTATGAACGTGCAAATATCTCGGTTGTGTAGCACAGCTGTCCTGTATGGTTTTTTGGGTATTCAACGTGCTGAAATTTTGCAGGTAATTACCTTCAAATAAGTTCGTCTGTGGCTCCCAAAGACAAAACTTGAGAAATCATAGTGGCATATAGGCGCCGGTGATATAAAAAAGCCTGTTGTAAAAAGGTCTCCCTGTTGACTCTACTCTCTAAAGACTGACTGTTTCTTTCTCACCATCTCATTGTAGGTGGGGTTGCATGTGCGTCTGGCTGCCTTGGTCTTCCTCTTGCTTGTCTTCTGCGGGTCTGGAAGGAGGTATAGCTTGACGTAGGGGTCAGGGTCCGTCACATCCTGCAGAGGTTGCTAGAAGACAAGAGGCAAAAGGCAAGTCTGACAGGGCTTCCACATAAGTGATTTACGCTGGGTTTTCTTTCAAAAAGGTGCATCCCATTATACTTAGTGTTTGTTTTCCACTGCCTACAGCCAATATGTAAAGTGATTTGGGGTGTCTGACACTGCCGATATAAAACAGATGACGAAAAGCCAAGTTAATTTAAACTTTGACCTGAATCAACTGCTAATCTTATGGCCTCGCACAAAAAGAAGAAAACATTTCTGTACATGCTTTGAGTACTTTGAGGTTGCAGTGGGAACTTTCTGAAATTTGCGTGGCTACAGAGATGGCTATTATCTTTGCGGTGTCAACCCCCAAGCTTCCTTACATTTTTCTCATTGCGTGCGATTTTCCTACTCCGCCCAGGTAGAAATCTATCTCACAGTACTCATAGACCTATCCATGGCACCCAGCCTGACTGCTTGGTTAAGCTATTCTGGTACGGACACACAAGACGAAAATCACAGCTATCAAGAGTAAGCTGTCACAGAGAAGTTTGGTCTGAGAGCCGTGGGAGACCACAATGTTCAGACAGAGTGGACGGCATTCAGCCACCAGGACCTGAACAGGGTTTGAATTCTGTGTTCCAAATGCTGTTCCTGGAGACCCACTCTATGTGCTGGTGTTCATAACATGCTGAGCTCTTAAATAACTAGGCTTGTTCACTGAAATCTGATCTGGATTTGATAAGTTAACAGTTATCTGCTGAGCCCTTTTGTGAAACAAATGTGTTTTACGTGGGTGTGTTTGAGCTAATAAAACAATTCGAGGGTTGTCTTTGGCTTACTTCTGTTCATTTATGCCTCTTACAAAAATAAGGCATACTGATTAGTGTTCAGCTTAATGATGATTAATTATCAACGTGTTCAATGCTTTTTACATATACTTGTTAACAGTAATGAAAAGATGCCCACTCAGCTTTTAGAGTGTATGACCTGCTTATATGATTTGCGGAGCTAGAGGACTGAACCAAGCCTCCGTACTGCAGTGTGTCTGTGAACTGTGTTGTTCTGAGACTCACCAGTCCTCGGATGTGCATGACCATGATGAAGAGCTTATCGCTCTTGTAGGAGATGGAGAGCTTTACCTCGCCCACGACTCTCCCAGCAATGGGCGCCCAGGACACCTCTGCAAAAAGGCGGGTGCGGATTAAAGAGGAAGTTGGGTGTTCAGGCGCCACTGTTAATGATTCATCAATACGTGCTGAAGGACAGGTGAATAACTAGGTGAACCCCGTGGTGTAGATCTCCTCTCAAACAGGTTTTAGGGCCTTCAAAGCCTTATTGTGAATTCTCGTACAATGCAAGTACGGCTGTTTGAAAACATCTGTCATTTGATTTGCTGAATGTGGAGCATCAGGCATAGGGGACCCATTGAAGGAAGCAGCTTTCTCTCAGCACTGGTCACTCCTGTGGTGAATTGGTACATTTACAATGGGGGAAATAAGTATTGAACACATCAACATTTTTCCCAGTAAATGTATTTCCAATGAGGCCATTCAAGTGAAATTTGCACCAGACTTTGATATTAACTCAAGAAATCCAGACAAAAAATGTCAACATTAAAGTCCATATGTAAATAAAGTTACGTGTAATAAAGTGGAATGACATAGGACAAAAGTATTGAACACACTAACTGAAATTAATTCAATACTTAGTGGAGAAGCCTTTGTTTGTAATGACAGCTTCAAGGCGCTTTCTGTATGAAGTAACTAATCGCCCGCAGTATTCAGGTGTGATTTTGGCCCATTCCTCTACACAGATTGTCTTTAAATCTTGAAGATTGCGGGGGGGCCCTCTTGTGAATCTGGATCTTCAGATGCTTCCACAAATGTTCAATTGGGTTTAAGTCAGGTGATTGACTGGGCCATTCCAACAAGTTGATTTTCTTTCTCAGAAAACAATTGCGAGTTTCCTTTGCTGTATGCTTTGGATCGTTGTCCTGCTGGAAGGTCCACCCACGTCTCATCCTCAGCATCCTGGTGGATGGCAGCAGGTTCATCTCAAGAATCTCTCTGTACATGGCTCCATTCATTGTTCCTTCAATGATATGAAGTCTGCCAGTACCACGAGAGGAGAAACAGCCCCACATCATGATACTTCCACCTCCAAACTTCACTGTTGGTATAGTGTTATTCGGGTGATGTGCAGTGCCATTTCTCCTCCAAACATGGTGTGTTGTGTGACAGACAAAAAGTTCAATTTTGGTCTCATCTGACCAGAGTACATGCTCCCAGTAGTTCACTGGCTTGTCCAAATGTTGTTTGGCAAACTTTAAACGAGCTTCAACATGTATTTTTTTCAGTAGTGGAGTCTTGCGGGCTGAGCGTGCACAGAGGCCATGGCGGTGGAGTGCATTGCCTACTGTCCTTTCTGTTACAGTTGTACCTGCTGCCTCCAAGTCTTTCTGGAGCTCTTTCCTAGTGGTCCTTGGCTCTTTGGCTACTCTTCTAAGTATCCTTCTGACTCCCTGATCAGAAATCTTGCGAGGAGCTCCCTGTGCGTGGCCGGTTGATGGTGGAGTGATGTTGCTTCCACTTACGGATAATGCCCCCTATGGTGCTTACTGGAAGATTCAGAAGTTGTGAAATACGTCTGTAGCCAATTCCATTTTCATGTTTTGCAACAATCTGGTTGCGAAGGTCTTGAGAGAGCTTTGCTTTTACCCATCATTAGATGTTTCTTGTGTGGCACCTTGGTAACACAAAAACCTTTTATAGCCCATCAATATATTCTAATCCAGCTGACATTAATTAGCACAGATTGGAGGTAGAGTTGCCTCCTAATTAGTTATGGTTTTCAGCTGGTTCCTTGCCTTTCCTTGCTGTGGTGTACTGCTTTTTCTTAGTGTGTTCAATACTTTTTTCCTGTTTCATTCCACTTTATTACACATAACTTTATTTACATATGGACTTTAATGTTTAGATTTTTTGTCTGGATTCTTTGAGTTAATACCAAAGTCTGGTGCAAATTTCACTTGAATAGGCTCATTGGAAATACATTTACTGGACAAAATGTTGATGTGTTCAATACTTATTTCCCCCATTGTATGAGCATTACTACTGTAATTGTGTGATTACAGTCAATCATGAATCATGTGTTTATTTTGCTGCCATGTGACATGGGGTCCCCCTCCAATTGAAACAGAGCTGTCACTAGGGACATTGTGTGTGATTTAGGACACATTGCGCACTTCAGTGGATAAGGCCATGGTCACTAATTGGCTGGGCTTATCAGGCCTGATAGTTGCCAAGGACACCGCCAGGCTGTCATGTGCTGATAATGGACTCTGGCTTTGCCTGCGCTCACAGCTGTTTGCACATGGAGAGTACTTTGTATTTGCACTGTGCAAACAGGTTCTGTTTCCACAGGGACCACTCATTAAGTAACTGGATGTAGAAGGCGAACAATTGATCAAGCCATTACTCAACCCCTGGCATCTCGCTGAGACGTGATGGGCTCAAAGTCTTTGCTGTTACCGGCCGAAACAATACTCTCTAAATTCACACTGCAATTGGCCCAAACAAAGGGGTTCCATTATGCAGAGGGCAGGGAGCTCAGATGCAGAGATGGTGTGAGATACAGAGGACAATGAGAGATACGCGTTGGGGATTATACCTGCTGGTTTAGTCTGGAGGGTGTTGACGACAGTCCCTGGCTTCTCATCTCTCGGCAGGGGGTGAAAGAAGGTGTAGATAAGATCACACTGAAAGAGGAGGAGGTGAATGGAGTTAATGACAGCAGGTGGTTTCGGCAAACCTAGGCTGTGGCCTCTTCCTGATTACGCATTTACTCTTATCACAAATACAAATCTCAGTACAACCGCAGTAGAGGTCAGTGTCAGGGTGCGCGCAAGGTGCAAAAAGAGCACCGCTGGAGCTGGGAGGCTTGTTACAACCGCTTCAGAAAGCATTAAGGAGCACCCGTATTGACTGGTCCTTTACGAGTGTGAGCTGCCTATCACGGCTGCGGTTCAAAACCCGACTGTAACAGACTGGCCCTGGTGGGGAGTCCCGATCAGGGGGAGGAGGAGGGTGAGCCGGCGAGAAGCGTGCAAGTGTGTCTCCAGAATGTGGGTTGGCAAACTCTGTCTCGAAGGAAGCAGACTTTGCTGCCCTCTGAGAATTTGCTTGCCTCGTAGAGACAGGTGGCGAGTTCATGTGGGGAGGGCAAATCAAAATAAAAAGAGGGTATAATTGGCCACTAAATTGGGAGAAATACGGGAAAAAATCTGAAACAAATGTGTAAAAAAACCAAAAAAAACCCAAATGATTTAAGGATTTTTTCAAGTGCAACCTCTATGCTGTGCTGGGCATTACAGAGAAGAGAAGTAGTTTAAAGTGAAAGGGTGAGCAGGTTGCCAGGTCTGCAGATCTATCTCTGTTAGAACCAGCCCGGCTCTACTACTGACAGCTGATATAAGCCTGTCATGTCAAGGACAGCCTAGCCACACCCCCACACATGTCTACTTCACAGAATTAGTGATTGAGTTCCAAGAAGTGGCTGTGTAAAACTGAAACCGCTCACACCCATCTCTTACTCAATGAGTTTATTGCCCATTGCTCAATGGAAAACTAGATAGTACTGTTACATCCGGTTAATGTGGGGTATAAAACAAGACCGTAAAATACTTCCTGTGTAATAGGTATTGAATAAAATGATTTAGATATATAAATGATAAACATATATTCTTGAATTTGCATATTGCATTCCAAAATCTAAAGCATGTTTTATTTCTCACATTTGTGCCTTCTGTGCAGATGGATATTTACAGAAGAAATCTTGGTGAAGTACCGTTCTCTACAGTACAACAGCAGTGTTCCACCCAAGAATCAACCTGCAACCCTCTGGTTACATTTCATATTTTTTTAACAACTTTCCCCAGCTTAAACAGGGGCATAACACAACCTTGGTAGAGTTCATAATGTATAAATAGGACATACTCTGTAAATAAACTGTAGGAGTGTAATATCTTGTGCAAATATGTGCCCTGATGCTGTCCTTAAAATAGTTCTGATCTGCTGGTAAACATAGGGCTACAAGTGCATATGCCAAAGGTCAAAGTTCAATGATTACCTGAGCCACCTCGGGCGAAACGTGGACCAGATGCCACACATATCCGTTCAGCTCGTCTTTCCTCCTGTCTGCCATGGCCTCGCCACGAGATCGGCCAATCACAAATCGGCTGGGGAAGCTGGTCCAGGGGGTATATTACAGTTACGGTCAGATGACATCATCGCACTGTGCTTCAGCTATGCCTATCAGATCACACTTTCTCCACACCACCTCTTACATCGTGTTCCTGTCAAGCGAATACTAAAAAGTATTCGATTGACAGGATAATGCTAAATACTACAAGTTACAACCAAAGTCACCATTATGAAACAATACATCAATTTATTAGGTGTTTTTCTTACATCATTGCAACAATAATGGGTCAATATTAGTATCTCAATGAAGCTCATCTCTTACGTGATGCACATTCATGTAGAAAATGATTGCACGGCCCTGGATTTGGGATGACCCGTGAGACTAACTGGATTGAAGCCTGACAGGACGAAGGCTCACAGACCCACGGACGGGGCATGATGGAGTCACCTGGGAAGTTTGGAGGAGGGGAAGACAAGGCGCAGTTTGCTGTGCAGCTCGTGGAACTCCTCGAAGCTCCTCTGGATCAGTGTCGCCCCCAGCTGGCCATCCCGCTCCACCTTCACCACGTAGGTCTGGAAAAACGAGACAGAGTCGTTTGGCCTTGCATGGTGCTGACAGCAAGCTCTGGTTCCCCTCGTCTGCAGATGTGGATTACATAACTACCACGTCTATTTAGGGCCTGCATTAGCTTCACCCGTGGCTATTGGCTGAAATAATTAGCCCTGTTAAAGCTACAGTACCCACAAAACCTGAGGTACCCAGGGTACTTTACCAGATATTTCAACCTCCCACATCTGCACTTAATGTTTCATATGAACGTTCCTTTGGCTAAGGGACAGGGCTTGAACATGGCTCATCAAATGACACTGCAGCGATTTAGACTTTTATCTTGAGAGGCAAGTTAATGAAGCCCCTTTCTGTGTTTTGCCAATGGCCAACATTTAAGATTCGCCTGCTTTCCAATCACAATGGCATTGTTAAATAATTTTTTTTACATTTTAAGCATTTAGCAGACGCTCTTATCCAGAGCGACTTACAAGATGTGCATTAATACATGGTAGGAACTTAATGACATTATCAGAGATCAGATCACAAATATCTGTGAAATGTAAAAAAATGTGCACATGTTAAGTGGAGGTTCCATTTTTTTCTATTTGCAAATATGAAGCTGTTTTCCAGGCAAAAAAGGTTCAAAATGGATGGTGTGCAGTGAATCGTTACAGATGTGCAAAAGTAAACAGAAAGCCCTGGAGATTGCCTGAGATGCACTGAAAAACAGTTAGTAAAAAGCCCAGGAATAGAGTCTGAAGTAATATCAGGAATATTAGCTGACTGGTCAATTCACACTAGACTGTGCTTACCCACAAAGAGAAAAAACCTTCAGTCTGTGGGTACAGGGTTTCGATGCAGTTTCCAAGAAACTGAGGAACCAGAACCAGCCTGTTAGGGTACTGTATATAATGACAAGCTGACTTCTCACTCTACAACATGTTCACATGCATGAACTAATCACGTTCTGATATCCTTGCATAACACTACATTATTAATGCACTTGGGAAAATGCTCTTATCGAGGGCAACGTTTTACACGACATACATTTGTATGGCTGAATATTTACTGAAGCGATTTAAGTTAAGAGTGTAGCTTCAGGCTACAACAGCAGTGCCCCATGAAGACCACGTGGGTTTCGAGCCTGCAACCGCCTTGTTACGCTACGCGACACCGCCGTCATTTCAATATTGACACCTTTGCACTGGTGAGCACAATATTAATGACCGACGATCAACATGAACGATGACGGCTGTATAAGCGACAGAGGCCTGCCCTATGATTGTTCGGTTACGACCCGTGTCCCGACTTACGTATCCCTTGTTGGGACTGTAGGTCTTGATGTGGCGTAACACGAAGAGGCTGCGGATGAGCCCGTCGCTCTTCAGGGTGTGGACGCGCGGGGCGAAGGACAGCACAGGCCGCTCCTCTGAGGAGGCGAACTTCATCTGCGCCAGGTTGTGGATGAAGAAGTTGAGCTTGGTGGCCACGCTGCCCAGACTGGACTCAATCAGCCTGTAGGGGGAGCCACATTGCCAATGTAGTTTAACTGACACCAGACCACGCATGCTGGCACAGGTAAATGCCACTGCTTCAGATGATGCTGAGAGTTCCTTGGAGGATCATGGAACCAACAATTTAAAAGCAGGTGAAAGAGGCTATGTTCAGAGTACGCACCTGTGGAAAAGGTCTACTAATAAAAGACGACAGGGGAAGTTAAAAACCTCACTACACTTCGACCACAGCCTGCAAAACGTTAGAGGGTCAGACTCAGCAACCGGGGGCCGTTCCTTCCTCTTCCTCACCTGGTGAAGTACATGGTGGCGTCTGCCTCGGACTCGTGTGGCCGTAGAGCGTCGTACACGTATTTCAGGTCCTGCAGGTCAGACAGCTCCGGAATGCCACAGGACAGCATCTGCATGAGGAGTAGGATTTCACCCAGACAATAACTCAGCATGTGAAACAGACTGCAGCCCTGACTATAGACCCTGGCCTACAGCATTGGCAAGCTGTCTCGCCTCTGTCACGCTTGCACAGAACTACCCAACCCAGAAATGGCATTCTAAATCGACAGGGGCATGATGATCTACAACAAATACAACTAACCACAGTTAATGAATTTGAGCATGGTTCAATTTGAAGATTTGTATCTGATCATGCCCAATGTGGCAGATATCTGACCAAAATTTTGAATGAAAAGAACCACTGAAGTAAGCTATTTTTTCTCTCAATTGGTAGCTCACATCTTGTAAGTCGCTCTGGACAAGAGCGTCTGCTAAAGGCTTAAAATGTAAATGTAAAATGTAATGCATCTCTTAATAAAATAGTGTAACACAGTGGGAAGAGGTTCAACACAGAATGCGTTAAACCGCAGTCATAGGATTGAGCGGAAAGCAAGGCTGGCACCTATAATCCAGTTCTCCCTTGAAAATGTTTGGGATCCATTGTTAGTTTATCTTCATCACAGAAGACAATATAAATATGCACAAATGAAGAAATACCAAAACTGTGAGCAACAAGCTCACAACTTTATCTAACGCAGAGTTAAAATGAGCACTGTGTACCTAAGGCCAATGCAAACTTTCAAGATACGAGTCTGGTCTGTAGGGTTACATTACTGTGAGCACGTGTGAGAGCGTCATACGAGCCGAGCCCTGGCATTGAGGACAAGCCTGTGTGTGTACGTGTGGTGCGTGGTTCATACCAGCCCCAACAGGTTGAGAAAGAGGTGCGCGTGCTTGCGGATGAGGTTGTAGGCCTCACAGCACAGGTCCACAAAGTCATGAAAGCGGCTGGATGGCTTGTCTCCGCCGTTGATGACGTACGCCATGTCGGAGGTGAAGACGAAGGGGGCCCGGTCCCTGCAGCAACAAATTCCCCCAACAACACAAACACGTTCATATCTGTTCCATCTTTTAACACCTATTTACATCCAGGGATGGTAATATGACCCTGTTTATGCAGTGGAATTTTAAATCTACCATCTGCAACAGGGTATATTTAAACAGCCAGTGAGGGTCTGTATTCTATATTTGGTTCTTTACGTCCATATTTTTTCGATAGGATTGCTATTATCCGTGTAGGTGCTTGTTCATGTTCAGGGTAATTCGATATTTTCATTAATATCTCATTACCAGCTCGGAGGAGGCGGTACATCGCCTTGGTCACTGTCGGTCTCAGGACTATGGCAGCGAGCTCACAATACGAGGGGGGGATAGTTGACATGAAAAGAGGGTACAATTGGCTACTAAATTGGGAGAAAATGGGGGAAAAAAAATCAGAAACAGGGATTTTTGCTGACCCCGGTTCCCTCTTACCTTTTAATGTTGCCGAACATCTGTGCGTGGCCCAGAAACTTGCCGAAGTCGATGTGGAACATGTGACCGCTGGTCTTGAGCATGATGTTGTCATTGTGTCGGTCGCAGATGCCCAGGATGTAGGTGGCCACACAGCAGCCTGCACAGGAGTAAATGAAGTTCTCCACGGCCTGGAATTAGAGGGAGGGATGGTGTCACATACTCAGTTGCATATGCGACTCAGTTGCATTCTGGGAATGATGTCAACAGTGTTCAATGCCTAAAGCAGCAACAGTGCCTCAAAGGAGAGGGACCCTAAAGCAGGGATGCAATGTTGGTTTTCACTGTAGCCAGTTCCCAGGTCATACTCTCTCTGATCTGGAGGGTTGTGGGCTTGATTCCCAGAAGGGGCACTACTGTGTTACCCTTGAGATACTGTATTTGAGATATTGAGGCAAGATACTGTACCCCAATTTCTCTAGTAATACAGATGCATATACAGTGCATCCGGAAAGTATTCACATCGCTTCACTTTTTCCACATTTTGTTATGTTACAGCCTTATTCCAAAATGGATTAAATTCATTTTCATTTTCAAGTGATGTGAATACTTTCCGGATGCACTGTATGTGTTTAAAGATTACTATTACTATCTTTACAGTGTCAACCAAGGATAGAGGATATCTGGATAATGGCTATCAGTAGAAGACAATTTATAGTATTTTAGACGGGTATTCTACAGAGTGAGTATATTTATGTATACAAAATATAGTTATGTACTGGTTAATGTTGCTTAAATATTTTCCAAAGCAGTTGAACTCTAAAGAGCAGGTGGTGTCCGCAGGGTAGGCGCACTCAAACTCCCACCTTCTCGTACTCGTCCTCGGTGGGGTTGTGCTTCTGCAGCCAGTCGGCGAGCGGACGGTCCTTGAAGGAACCCGTGACTCCGTGCTCCACCTGGATCTTCCGCAGGGTCTCTGCACTGGGGATCATCTCCACCATGCCTGGGGGTGTCCATTATGCATCACTAACCTTTTGATGTTTGTTGTACCTTACACAATGACCGTTCTTCCAAACTGATGCAACTTCCAGAGGCCATGCGCCGTTATTGGGGGGGTGTAATGAGTGTCTATCCATAGCTTTCACGTGACGTCACAGGCCAGGAGCGAGCTGCGCTGCCGGGCAAAAGGCACTGCCCGTCACGTTATCACAGCACCTGTAACGCTGGTGAAGGAGCATTGAAAACCATGCCAGAGAGTTGCTGTGCAATCGGGTGTGCAAACCGGCGAGGAGATAAGCCTGGGTTGTGTTTTATAGGATACCCAGTGAAAAAGAAAATAAATTTGTGGATTAATGCCATCAAACGAACGAGTGTTCTCCCTGAGGGAGCAGTGAGCAGCGCTCGGGCTGTAAATATCTGTGATCAACGTAGCTAGCTAACGTTACCAGAATTAGAGCTATCTACCACAAGATAGTAATTTAGCTGTGTAACGTTAGATAGACTAGACAACGTAACATAACGAAAGGCACCTTCGCTTTGACAGCTAACGTTACCGGTTAGCAAGAGGTAGCTACCTTACCACTGACTGTAGCGTAACGTTAGCTAGCATACCGATAGGCTAGGCTAATTTAACGTCACTCACTTTCGCTTTGACAATGAAGAATTTCTTCACTTTCCACACACCAGCATTGTTTACCCAGCCTGAGTGGAAATACTTGTAGCTTTCGGTAGTTTTATAAGCCTTCATCCTGGCAGCGGTGTAGGGTGATGGATTCTCCACCAGATAGCCGTTTTACTGCACTGATCTTGTACGCTAACTTTGATTGTTCTTACCTTGTATTAATGCACATCTTGTAAGTCGCTCTGGATAAGAGCGTCTGCTAAATGCTTAAAATGTAAAATGTAAATGTAAATGTAGATCCAGATGTCACCAAACTCCAGATCAGGGAGGGACTTAGCTGCATTTAGTGGCTCAAACACAGCCCGCTGGTGCTAAATATGGATCACAAGTGCCCAAGATTTTTAGTTTGTCCATGTATCTACCTTTTTCTTCCTGGCTGAGATGATCAAAATAGACTTTACTGTTTAAAACAGCCGGCAAATTGATGGGATTGCGTCCACTCGCCATGTTGCCCTATTGTTTAACATGCGATGACGTCACGTTATCACACTTTTTGCCCGGCAGGTCGGCGGTTACTAGGGAAGAAACCACGTGACTGAAAGCTATGGATATGAGTCTTTGCAAGGATGAAGCCCCGGGCCTCTCGGAGACCTCCTCTCACCTCGCCCTCGGCCCGTGGAGAAACAGCGGAAGATGACCATCCTCATGTCCAGCCCCTCCTGCATCCAGATCTTGTTCATGATGCGTATGATCTGCAGGGTCAGCATGTCCTGGCGCAGGTCGTCTCCCGACTGGACACAAAAGAAGGGGGGGGGGGAATCCGGTTTCATGAACACTGGATTGTGTGGAGCTGCTGTGCGCTGTCACTCACTGCCTCACTTTAATAAAACAGAAATGCTCTCTACGGCATTACAACTGGTCCAAATGAGTAAGGCATTGACACAGTGTGGAGTTCATGAAGCCACCATCTCCCGTCGATAGACACAAGCACTCAGCAGCGTCTATTAATGGGAGAGTCAGGGCTCACAAGCTCTTGATCAGTATTGGTATCAAGCACAAAGCCTGTCTAGGGGAGGGCCTTGATTGATTCAGCTGTACCACGGTGCCGTTACCTTGAAGATGACATTGATGTTGTCCCCCAGGGCGTCCAGGTTCTGGAAGGAGAGCTTGAGCGGGACGGCGTTGGAGTTGAAGTAGGAGCAGGACTGCGGGGAACACAGAGAGAGAAGGAGAGTGATGCTCTTCTTCTCCTTTTTCACTGTGAGAGGGACAGCATTCTCGTGCTGCGCAATCAACCTCTTATGTGTAGGCTGCCGAAGAAATACACGGTAATGACACGGGCACACACACACGCGCACGCGTGCATTCAGATGCAGACAGACACAAACCCACACACGCATTACCAGACAAGATTTACACAAACACACAGACAGACAGATATACAGGTAACTGCCAAAATAAAAAGCAACACTTGAGTAAATGAGGGATAATTTAAACGGGCGAGGGTCTTTCCAATTAAACCCCCACCGCCCAGTTGGGTCTCTCCTAGCCTGGGCCAGGGCCATTCGAGTGTCTCCCCCCCGATGTACCAAAATAAAGGCAAGTGTTGCCTTTATTTGGGCAGTTAAGTGTACATTTACAAACACGCACGCAGGCACACACACGTGCACGCACGCACACCTGGATGTTGATGCCCTGCACCAGCAGGCCTGGGTTCAGGGGGAGTCGACAGCTGCTGCTGACTGTGAAGAACTGGCGCACCTCCTCCAACCCCTCCCGCAGGATAGCCTGTGAACCACAGCGTGCAGGAGACAGTGAGCAACACACTAAAGCAAACTGTGCTTACCCAGACATTACCCAGACATGACTCAGCACCTTACCCCAAAAACACCCTGTCTGTACCTTTTTGTGATCAAGTATTTTATTAATTTTCTTTAGGTTTAGAAATGTTACACTCCAGTTTACACAGTTTAACATGAGACAGGAAGAAAGTAAAGTAAATGTAACAAATAAAACAAACAAACAAACAAACAAACAAACACACACAACAACAACAATAATAATAATAATAATAGCACTGACCAGCACACGCTAGCACATAAAATAAATGACAATGCGATGCAAGAAACATAAGCAAAAGCTAGGCAACACATAAGAATACATAATGCCTCGGCTCGTCATGTCCTAATCTAAAGAGTATCTACTACTACATCTAGCCTGGACTTGAATAGCCCAAGTGTTTCTGCCTCTACTACCTGACCTGGCAAGCTGTTCCAGGCATTGACAACTCTCTGCCGTTAACTAATTTCCACCTGTGCCCTCTTGTTCTGCTGACCCCACTTATCTTAAAAAGTATTTGGTATTTCACTTTGTTAATCCCTTTTAGGAATTTAAAAACCTCAATCAAATCCCCCCTAAGTCTCCATTTTCTAAGCTTAAATAGATTGAGTGCCTTAAGTCTATCCTCATAACTTTTACCTTTCATACCAGGTATCAATTGAGTTGCCCTTCTTTGAACTTTTTCAAGAGCTTCTATATCTTTCTTGTAGTGCGGTGTCCAGAACTGCACAGTATTCTAAGTGTGACAAAGGCATTATACATTTTACATTTTTACATTTATATAACGTTAATATAACCTCCTTTGGTTTAGAACATCCATATCAGGATCATTTATGCAAATAAGTAAGAGCAGAGGTCCCAGCAACAATCCTTGCGGGACACCACTGCCCACAGCACCGAGGTCAGATATGGTCCCACCTACTGTTACTCTTTGTATTCGCCCTTGCAGCCAATTATGAACCCACTCTGAAACAACTCCTGCAATTCCTACTGAATTCATTTTAGCAATGAGCCTCTCATGTGGTACCTTGTCAAATGCTTTCTGAAAGTCCAAATACACTATATGGCCAAAAGTCAGTGGACACCCCTACTAATTATTGAGTTCAGGTGTTTCAGCCACACCCATTGCCAACTGGTGCATAAAATCCAGCACATAGCCATGCAATCTCCACAGACAAACATTTAGAATTCAGAATGGTTCGTAAACTGCTCAGTGACTTTAAACACGGCACTGTCATAGGATGCCACCTTTGGCACAAGTCGGTTCGTGAAATTTATGCCGTACTAGATGTGCCCCGGTCAACTGTAAGTGCTATTATTGTGAAGTGGAAGCGCCTAGGGGCAACAACAGCTCGGCCACGAAGTGGTAGACCACGCAAGCTCACAGAGCGGGGCCGACGAGTGCTGAAGCGCATAGCACGTAAAAATCACCTATTATCTGCTGCATCACTCACTACAGAGTACCAAACTGCCTCTGGAAGCACCATCAGCACAAGAACTGTGCGTCGGGAGCTTCATGGAATGGGTTTCCATGGCCGAGCAGCTGCACACAAGCCTCACATCACCATGCGCAATGCCCAGCATTAGCTGGAGTGGTGTAAAGCACGCTGCAACTGGACTCTGGAGCAGTGGAAACATGTTCTTTGGAGTGATGAATCACACCTCACTATCTGGCAGTCTGATGGACGAATCTGGGTTTGGCGGATGCCAGGAGAACGCTACCTTCCGGAATGCATAGTGCCTACTGTAAAGTTTGGTGGAGGAGGGATAATGGTCTGGGGCTGTTTCTCAGGGTTTGGGATAGGCCCCTTAGTTCCAGTGAAGGGTATTCTTAATGCTACAGGATACGAAGATATCTTAGCCAATTGGGCACTTCCAACTTTGTGGCAACAGTTTGGGGAAGGCCCTTTGCTGTTCCAGCATGACTGTGCCCCTGTGCACAAAGCGAGGTCCATAAAGACATGGTTAGACGAGTTTGGTGTGGAGGAACTCGATTGGCCTGCACAGAGCCTTGACCTCACAGATGCTCTTTTGGCTGAATGGGCACAAATAAATTCCCACAGACACACTCCAAAATCTTGTGGAAAGCCTTCCCAGAAGTGTGGCAGCTGTCATAGCTGCAAAGGGGGGTCCAACTCCATATTAATGCCCCTGGTTTTAGAATGGGATGTCCAACAAGCTCATATAGGTGTGATGGTCAGGTATCCACTGACTTTTGCCCATATAGTGTATATAATATCATAAGCCTGGTTCAGGTCAACACACTTTGTAGCCTCTTCAAAAAAGTCCAGGAGGTTTGTTAGGCATGACCTCCCTTTGAGAAAACCATGTTGGCTCTCCCTTAAAATACTATTATTTTTCAAGAATGATTCCAACTTATCCCTAATAATACATTCCAGCATTTTACATGCAATGCAAGTTAAACTGACAGGCCTGTAGTTCCCTGGGTCAGTATGGTCCCCCTTCTTATATATTGGAATTTTACTACCCTGCTTCCAGTCATCTGGCATTTCTCCAGTGATTATGGATTGCATAAAAATATCTGTCAATGGTTTATATATAATTTCCCCAAGTTCTTTGAGTACTCTGGGATATATGCCATCAGGGCCTGCTGCCTTATTTGTCTTAAGTTTTTGTAGTTTTTGTAGTACTTCTACATCCTTTATCTCAAAGTTATCCAAAACATTCTGTACCTTGGCTATACATTTAGGCATATTTATAACCTCTTCTCTAGTAAAGCTCTCAACAAAGTAACTGGTTAGTGTGTTAGCAATATCCTTATTATTATAAACCAAAGTTCCTTCCTTATTCTTAATGCACTTAACCTCATCATTAACTTTCATTTTTATACTACAATATTGAAAAAACTTTTTAGGATTACTTTTTGCATCTTGGGAAATTTTAATTTCAAACCGCCTTTTAGCTTATCTTATTTCCTTTTTAGCCTTAGCCCGCATATTACAATAATCAAACTTTCTCTCTCAGTTATCCTTTTTATATACTCTGTAGTCGCTTCTTTTGCCTCAAAATCTCCTATAAAGATTTACTCACCCACTGCAGAGACTTCATCCTATTTTTCCTTACTTTTGGGATGAATTTACACTGTACATCTACAATAACCCTTTTAAATGTAGTCCATTTTTCATTCACCCTTTTCATTAATTTTTTTCATTCATTTACCCAATCTATATTACTTAAATTCTTGTCTGAAATAAAAAATTCTAGAGTTAGAGGAGGCTCTCTTAACTTGCCAAAAAATATAAAAAATAACTGCACTGTGATCACTTGCCACTAGTGGTTCTACTACCTCTGTGCTGCAAATTCTATCAGGATTGTTACGCAAAACCAGATCCAATATTGATTTCCCTCTCGTAGGCTGAGTAAAAGACTGTACCAAAAAACACCACATCTAAAAACTCTGCCAAGCCATGTTTCAAGTAATCCCAACGATGGCATAACCCCCACTCAACAGTTCCAAAAAATAATTGTTTTAATGCTTCTCGCATTTAAACAAACTTCAGAGCCTTACTCACACTTACGTTGTCCTTCCCCTCCACACATAACTGTGCCGAACCACCTCTATTCACATTATGATCTATTAATTATATCCTCAGATTTATTATACTCCGCCCTGGTATCTTCCATCTGGGCAGTCTGTACCTCCCTATCCTTAATACTACTACTAATTTCCCTCCCTGCTCCCCCAGTCCCTAGTTTAAACATTTCTCTGCTACCCTAAGCATACGCTGGCCCAATGTACCCCTCCGGTTCAAGTGTAGCCCGTCCCACTTGTACAGGTCACCCCTGTTCTAAAAGGAGTCCCAGTACCCCATAAACCTGTATCCCTCTTTCCTGCACCAGGTTTGTAGCCACGTGTTAAATCTCCATATACAATTCTACTTGCCTTTGCTAGCACGTGGTACTGGCAGAATTCCAGAGAAGACCACCGTGGAGGTTCTGCTCCTTAACTTTGATCCTAATTCTATAAATGTGTCCTATGTCACTGGTTCCAACATGGACCATGACCACTGGATCCACCCCTGCTCTGGCTAGGACCTTGTCTGCGTGTTCCAGGAGGTCTCCGACCTGAGCACCAGGCAGGCAACATGCCATGCGAGACTCCTTTTCCCGCGAACAGACTATACGGTCTATACCTCTAATGATTG
Organism: Aldrovandia affinis; assembly: GCA_029706075.1. Classification (NCBI taxonomy): domain Eukaryota; kingdom Metazoa; phylum Chordata; class Actinopteri; order Notacanthiformes; family Halosauridae; genus Aldrovandia; species Aldrovandia affinis. Next base: position 215,464 of record JAINUG010000322.1, read on the forward strand.
AATCCCCCACTATAATTAAGTCCCTTTTCCTGGGTGGCATGGCCGTCAGGGTGCCGTGGGTCTAATCTGTCCTCCCACTCACAGAGGGCTGGGCCAGGTCCTCTTCCTGCAAGGGCTGGAATCTGTTGGACACCACAAGTTCTGGAGATGCCGCCCCTGCATGTGTGCGCCCTTTTCTACGCCCTACCATCACCCAACTCTCTCCCCCCTACCCAGCTTCGGTGTGCATGCTAACTCTCTAAAGGGCGTACTAATTAGTTCCTGGAACTCTACAAATTCTGCATGGCAGTCAAGACCAGCAAGTTGGGCTTCGAGATCGAGAATCTTGCTCTCGAGATGCTTCAGAAGTATTTATATATACAGTATATATATAAGTATTTGTCTATTGCTCTCCCTGCACTGAACAAGTTACTGCCAAAGCAGAGACACTAAGTCGATAAAAATACGATAAGCATCGAGGTGGTTCCGAACAGTCAGGTGCAGAAATGACTAAATGGAAACAACACCCCTCTTAAAGCTAACTACCGTAGAAAAACTTCGGTCCGGTTGCCTGTAGCAAGGGAGCTATTAGCAGCCAACCGAAATGGCTATATCTCAATGCTTGAAGTTTAAACAATTAAATTTAAGCAAACAAACGCTAGTTAGCTATAGAATATTCCCCTGCTCTTGGATTTTCTCCTGAGAGGGCGAAAAACACGTCAACTGGGTGTAATGCCAAATCGGTAACCTTTTAAGAAGCTTTCCGAAGCTAGATGAGGAAAAAATGTAAAATTACCCTAAGAGCAAATCTTTTTATCCTTTTACCCTTTCCAATGACAAACGCCAAACCCCAATCAACAATACAAAACACAATCCCAATAATATCAATGACAGAAACGGCAACAAACAATCCGCTCAAACTCTCTGTACGAATGACACAGTAATCCCGTCAGGCAAAGTGATTTAATATAAAGCATAAATCAACATAAAGCATATTAAGCGGGCGACAATAGCAGCAACAGTGATAGTAAGGCGAAGAAGAAAAAAAAATAGAATAAAATAAATTAAATGAAGTTCAGACAAATATGGACAGACAACAAGTTGGGCAGACAATCCTAGACGGACAGATAGACAGACAGAACAACAGACAGACAAGGGGTTACTTATTAGGTACCAAACAGGGGTGAATACCAAAAATACTATTTAGTAATTACCAGAACTTTCACAGTAATTCTTTAAAATGGGAAATTGCTCTAGATAAGCTATCTATTGTAACAGCTTCTATGCACTGATGCAGTAGACCTCTCCAAAATTAAGATATCCAAAAAAAATGTTCAGCCATACTCTCTTAAAATTGATTTCTGGCTCAAACCAAACCTTGAGAATTTTTTTTTGCTTGCAGTTAAGGCTGCCATAAATACTTGTTAATGATATGTAATGAGTAATATGTGTGAATCGTCTCCTAGGAGCAATAGGGAGGGATAGAGTGGTAAATCAGTATTTAAGACATTATTTAGAACAGTTACAAGGGTTGATATTGACCGAAATTAGTTTCCCATAAATTGGACACCAGACCTCTCGTACATGAAGAAGAAAGGAGTTTGTTAACAGTAGGGTGAGCAACTAGTGTGGAGTCCCAAGGGAGTAAGTTCTCAGTGCAGTTCGTAACCTTAAATAAAGGAACTAATAAGAACCAGGTAAGGAAAATGTTTCTTTCAAGTCATTAAAAGAACAGAGACTATCAGTCTTGAAGATATAATTTAGAGTGTGGATATTTCCCCCGACCATTCAGAGGAGTGGAAAGGCTTGGAGCCCGACAATAATAAATTATTGTTCCAGATGGGGGAGTGAATATGAAAGTCGCAGTCTAGATGCTTATTACTCTTTTTCCATACACAAAGAATTAGCAACTATAGGGCCCATTGCAAGAATCTATTTATGTTTTAGATCAAAGAGAAGATCTTCAATTCTATGCGGCTTTGCTATTGCCTCCTCTATAGGTCACTGAGGTGTGTCAGAAGTGTTATCAAACCAAGTTTTGAAGGATTTTAATTGAAAAGCCAAATAATATAACTCAAAATGTAGTAGTGACAAGCCACCAGATAACTTAGGATGTTGCAATCTGGCTAAACGAATACGAGGACGTTTTCCAATCCAATCCAATCCAAATTCTAATAACCGTACAAATGTCCTTAAAGTATCTAGGAGGTGGTGGAATAAGTAGCATGGAAAATTCTAATGAGGAAGAACATTCATCTTAATCACAGAGATTCTCCCTTGAAGAGTAGTGTGTAAGTGGGACCAGCGGACTAGGTCCCTTTTTATTTTCCCCAAAGCTGCAGTAAAGTTTTCTTTAGAGATGGGTTTACTTATTTAGGAATTAAAGTCTGCCAAAATGTCAACTCCATCTACTTGCAATTGAACAGGAAGAGAGGATTGTTTGACTATAGTGTTTAAGGACATTACAATAGATTTTGCCCAATTAATTTTGTAGCCAGAAAAATAACCAAATTCATCAAAAAGTTTCAGAACATGTGGTATAGAAGTAGATGTCAGATAGATAAAAGTATATACGATGAGTGGTAACTTTGATTGGAGAAATATATGGATTTTCTATTACTGCCTGTGCAAGAGGTTCTAGGAAAAGGGAAAACAGAAAGGGGGAGAGCAGGCAACCCTGTCTAGTGCCTCTTTGTAATTTAAACTCAGAGGATGCGGAGTGGCCTGTCTGATCGCGTGCTGTGGGACCACCATATAAACATTGAACAAAAAGTTCAGAAATTTGTGTTTGGTAGATTATCTCTCTATTGTAACAATGCTTCTTGGCAATAAATTGTATACCGTTGGAGAGCCTGTTTATTTCCCTTTTAAATGGTGCCCCATTTGTAAGGAACATGCATGTGTGGGATGAGCAGCACAGCTGAGTATGTGGGTTGCGCCCATGAAAAATGTGCCAAATCTTCTCTGTCAATGCCAAACAGCTTATTCTGCTGTTGCTATTGACTCTTGTTTTGAGCTTCCGGTATCCCCAGGTGCCAGGTGGCAGCACCTGTGAGCATGGGCCCTGCTACAGTGGTCAACTGGTGTCTGCTCCAAGAATCGGCATGCCACGTTTGTCTGATCTCGATAAGGCCCGTGCGATAGGGCAACTTCAAGCTGGTGTTCTGCAAAAGCAAGTTGCGGCATTATTTGGAGTGAGCACTAGTACCATCTCGAAACTGAAGGCCAAGTTCCATGAAACGGGGGATGTCAGAGACAGACCGCGAAGTGGGCGTCCCAAGAAGACGACACCCCAAAAAGACCGGTTCCTCACCCTTTCAGCACTTAGGAACCGTGAGGCTGTCTTCTACAGATTTGCAGTCAAGGTTTGCAGGACAATATGGCACACGGCTCTCGGCCCAGACAATCCGGAACAGACTGCACGCAGCCAATGTCCGGGCTCATAGGGCTGCCAGGAGGCCTGCCATGACTGCCCTTCACCATCAGGCCCGTTTGCGCTGGTGTCGGCAACACCTGCACTGGAACCTGAACATGTGGAGGAACGCGTTACGTTCAGCGATGAGTCCAGATTCTGCCTACGGGAAGTTGGATCGTAGGGTCAAAGTGTGGAGAAGACGGGAGAACGATATGCTGATTGCTGCACCGAGCAGAGTAACACCTTCTGGTGGAGGCAGTGTGATGGTGTGGGGCGGCATCTCCATCACTGGAAAAACGAGGCTTGTCATCATTGGGGACAATCTCAACGCAGAGAGATATCGAGATGAGATTCTGCAACCAGTGGCAATCCCATTATCTCCACAATCTGGGTCCGAACTCCATCCTCCAAGATGACAACGCTCGCCCCCACAGAGCAGGGTTTATCAGAGACTACCTCCAGAATTTGGGAGTAGAGAGAATGGAATGGCCTGCCAACAGTCCTGACCTCAACCCAATTGAACACTTGTGGGATCAGCTTGGGCGTGCTGTTCGTGCTAGTGATCAACACAACCACGTTGGCTGACTTGCGACAAATCCTGGTTGAGGAGTGGAATGCCATCCCACAGCAGTGTGTGACCATGCTGGTGACCAGCATAAGGAGGAGGTGCCAGGCTGTTGTGGCTGTGTATGGTTCTTCCACACGCTGCTGAAGCTCCTGACTGTTTGTTAAATGAATAAATTGTAAAATTGCCAATATGTCTTGTTTCTTCCTTGTTACTGATAGACTTCCATCATCCAATCCACCAAACAACACCAAACAAGAGTCAACAGCAACAGCAGAATAAGCTGTTTGGCATTGGCAGAGAAGATTTGGCAAATTTTTCATGGGCACAACCCACATACTCAGCTGTGCTGCTCATCCCACAAATGCATGTTCCTTACAAATGGGGCACCATTTAAAAGGGAAATAAACAGGCTTTCCAACGGTATAAAATGTATTGCCAAGAAGCATTGTTACAACAGATAAATAATCTACCAAACACAAATTTCCAAACTTTTTGTTCGATGTTTAGAATACGAATCATATTTATGAACTTTGTCTCAAAACCAAAACGCTTAAGAACTGCCCATAGAAAATCCTACTCCACACGATCAAATTGCGTTCTGCGCATCCAATGAGAAGATGGCACAAGATGTTTAATTTTTGGGAGCTGCATCTAAAATATGAATATATGAAGTCTGTGAATATTGTCAGAAGCCAGATGACCTTAAATTAAGCCTGTCTGGTCAGGGTGTATGAGTAAAAGCATGAAGGCTTCTAACCTCTTTGAAAGAACCTTTGCATACAATTTAATGTCAGAATTGAAGAGAGACAAAGGCCTATAGCTTGAGCATTCAAGTGGGCTTTTACCACTTTTAAGTAGAAGAGAGATCAAAGCTATTTTTTGATCCCTATGAAAAGATCCAGTCTCCAGCAAATAGTTAATTGAGTTTAAGATGACTGGACCAACTGAGTCCCATATAGCCAGCAAAACTTCTGGTGGAATTCCATCCAAACCTGGAGATTTGTTTTTCTGCATAGAGGTTGCAGCCTCCTTCAGTTCCTCTAAAGAAATAGGGAGATCTAAATGAATAGCTTCCTCATTGGAGAGGTAAGGTAGCTTTAAAGAGTTTAAAAAGTGATCAATTTTTTCAGGATTAGAAGGCAATTCAGAGGAATAGAATTGGATCTGAGTTGGATGGGTACAAAGCTTTCCGTCACAATCATGAATTGCATCAATAGAGGCAAGACTTTCGGATTGTTTGAGTTTTAAAGCTACTAGGTTTGTCTGCATATTCATAATTAATCTGTCTGGTTCTTAAGTGAAAGAACTCTGCTTTAGACCCACTCAATATCTTATTTTCTGCCTTTATAGAGGACAGCTGACTTTGTCACTCCTCAGTGAAATTATTATTTTGTGAATTTTCAAGATTAGAGATTTCATTTTCCAACTTGGTTATCTGATGACTATGTTTCCTACTGAGATTGGATGCAAAGGAGGTGTAACTTCCTCTTAAAAAACATTTTGTAACTTCCCATAAAGTATGGGGGTCAATCTCAGGTTGATTATATATTTCAATTAAGTTCTGAACTCCCTTTTTAATATACTCTAAAAACTCAGTGTTTTGCAAAAGAGGAGAATTGAAACGCCACCTTTTGATGGGGGGCCCAGCTGGAGGAAGCTCAATTGAAAACAGCAGAGAAGCATTGGGAGAAAGTCTGTGTAAGTGATATAACGCAATAATGGAGAGGAGATAAAGATATAATCAATACGGGAAAATGATTTATGGCGAGCAGAAAAATAAGTGTAGTCTTCAACTCCAGGATTTTTAAGCCGCCATGCATCCACAATGTTTAAATCTTCTAGAAACGTTTTAAAATGATTTGATGCTGCCAACCGTGGAGTATTATCTGAATGAGTTGAGTCAAGATATGGGTCTACCGTCAAGTTGAAGTCACCTCCAAGAATGACTACAGCATTTGTTACATCCAGCAGTTTACATTTGATGTTTTCAAAGAAAGTAGACTCATACACATTTGGCGCATAAACTGAGGATAAGCACAATGTTTTGCCGTTCATAGTAACTATAACATAACAGAACAGTCCTTCAGAGTCCCTTCCTGATGCACCAAGCTTTATATTTCATTTCCGTTTTGCAACTATCAACACTCCTATGGTCAAAGCACAATAACTGGAAATAACTTTATAATATCTACTTTGAAATCTCTTAACATATCCTTCTTTCAAATGTGTTTCCTGAATGAAAGCAATATCCACATTTTTTGTGTGCAGACGTTCTAGACATTTAATTGTCTTAATTGGAGAGTTTAGACCACAGACATTGAGGATTAGTAAGTTGTAGCTACTCATCTGTGTATTCTAATTCCCCATTATAAGGCAATGTGTACAAAGAGTTACTATAGATACCCACATACTCATCGCTCCTGGACTGAGAATACTGTTCTGAAAAAATAGTATTGTCATATTTGTAAAATACCCCTGAAAGACAAAAACATCTGTGTAGACAAGTAGACATATAAACACGTATAAAGAAAAAGAAATAGCACAATGTTGTGTCAATGGCCCAGTGCATTAAAGGCAGTGTTTGGGTGGGGGGAAAGCGAACAAAAATAGAAGAAAAAATAAAATAAAATAAAAAAATCTAAAATAAGTATTCTCCTCTTGGGATTCCCCTCTAATTTTCTAATTCCCCTCTAGACTTGTACACAAAACAAAAGGAGCTTAGGCCTACCTCCACTCATTCGATGTCCTGGAGAAACTTTGAAACCTCCTCTGGTGTGTTGAAAAACAGCTTCTCTCGTTTGTGGAATACCTTCAGTTTTGGAGGATGAAGCAGGTAATGTTCAGTGCCTTTCTCTCTCTCTCAGAGTGCCCATGACCAACAAAAAAGTTTTCCTCCTTTGCAAAGTTTCTTTGGAGTAATCCGCGAACAGTCGGAGTTGCGCTTTGTCGTGGTGGAGAGTCGAGTCTGCGTTCCTGAAGGCTCTCATGATCGCAACTTTGTTGGCGAACCGCAAAATTCCAAATAGTAGTATCCTCGGCCTCTTCTTCCCATCTCGTTCGCTCTCAGAGAACACCCGGTGTGCCCGTTCCATTTCAATCAGTGATCTAGCAGACAGCATAGGGAGCGACAGGGTTAAATGACGTTGAAGAAACTCAATGCAATTCTCACCCTCCGCTCCCTCTGGCAGCCCCACCAGTCGGAGATTAGATCGACGGTTGTAATCCTCCATTTCTGTCAATTTGTTCTGAAGCTTCTGGTAGTTTTCTGCATTTTTTGAATACCATCCCGATGGGTTCTTCCATCCCTCTGCATGTTGTCGGTACGGGTAGAGAGTGTTGAAACGGACGCAGACAGCTTCGATATGTCTTTTTCCATGCCCTCGAACTTTGTTTGGAATAAGTCCAGATCCCTTCGGATAGCATCGATTGTATTACCATTCGCCTGTACATCCGAGCGTAGATCATGTAGCGAGCCTTTTTAATCATCAATGGAAGTACCGGCGTGTACATCCATTTCAAAAGGAATGCCTTCGTTCTCCTCAGACTTTGTGGTCGGAGAGGGAGTCTGGATCAATTAGGTCGATGTTTCTTTTTGAGTTAGATCCCATAACAAAATAATAGCCAGAATGAAGCAGTAGCCTCTAATTACACTGTAAAAGGCGAATGCGGCGCGAGCAACACTTCTACGTCGCCATCTTGTTCAGCAACCGGAACTGGCTGTATCTAAACATCCTCTGTCTGAAGTCCACATCTTTCGAGAGTGCGCTTTGATACACACTCGGCCACATCTTATATGGAAGGCCTTGCGAGGGGTAAAGCCCATTTCACACAGCACACTGACAAAAACGAAAGCAGGCACAGAAAAATCCTGCGTCAAGCTAATAGCCGCGTGAAACCGGGACTGCAAGCCGCAGAGCGCAGAGAGCACTTTGTGCTGTGCGCCAATCCTGGGGCTCATTTATGAGCGTAAAAATAGCTCACAGGGCCATGACAAACCCACTGGGACTGCCGTGCGTTTCATATCGTTGCCCACGCAAACACATTCGCCATCCATATTTGTGGACCCGTTTCAGGGGTTTTCGCACTTATAAGAAATGCGTGCGCATTTCGATGCCTCTGCGGTGACCTGTGGTGGCGAGCGAAAGTGCGCTGTGCGAATCCAAACGCGTTTAAATCACAACGAAGGCGGGACGGCGTTGAGGCGAACGGAGAGGCGGGGGAGCTTGTGGTGCCTGTGGAGATTCCTCACCTGTCTGGAGGAGGGGGACGCGTCCCGCACGCGCTGGGCCACCTTGGCCAGGATGGTGACCAGCCAGCACTGCCGGTCGAACTCCTCCCGCAGCCCTCGGCCCGAGCAGCAGAGCAGCGCCGCCAGCAGGTACTGGTAACGCACGCTGAACTGGGAGTCCTGCAGAGCGTCCTTCAGCAGCCTGAGGGGAGGGACGGAGGGGGTCACACACGGGCCGTCCTGCAGGGTTTGTTCTTCATCGTTGTCATTGTGACTTTATGAATAATTCACCTGCATGCGTTGGCAATGTGAACATCGAGTCTCTCATTCCAATAAAGCAAACTGAATTGAACGGAATTGAAACAGATTGAGGGCGAGACACTGTACATACAGAGAGCGAAGAAAGAACTAGGTACTGTTTAAAGAGGTTTTTTTTTAAAAGAGAGAGAGAGAGCTGGAAAGAGAAAGAGAGATGACAGATACATGCATTATACATCGAAGTGGAAGAGAAAGTGAAAGAGGGGGGGAAAGGGAGAATTGGGAACAGCACTGAAATTGGGAGAATTTGGGTACGGCACTATGAATCAGTCCTCCAGCCAGTCGTATCCACGCCAACTCTGTTTTGTCACTTGCGAGGAGCACGGAACGCACCAGAAAAGGTAGTGGGCGATGCGCAGGTCCCCTATGGCTCTCCGCAGCAGAAACCGCACCAGGGGGCTGTCCAGGTAACACTCGTACTTCAGGGCCTGATCGCAAACGCAAAGGCAAAGGGCACCAGTTAGACCACCCCCTAGAACTGCTGCGACCGCCACGCACCGCGGGTGGCCAACTAGGCTTACCTGCACCAGCTGTGGCAAGAAGTCCAGCAGCTCCGCGTCCGAGATGGAGTCCATCCACTTCACGGCCGTGCGTCTCAGCTCCTGGTCTGGGAACCTGCCGGAAGAGAGCAGTGAAAGCTCTGTGGACCGAACCCTCCACTCTGCGGTACGGACATGTTCATTTTGTTTTTCTCTTTACCTTTATTTAACAAGGTCATTTGCTGAGAGCGCTTTTTCTTTCTCCACCTGGCCGAGAGGCGTAAGCGGTAAAGACATGAGGGGTTACTGCCTGGGTGTGACTGGAAGAGACCGTCTTCTTAAAGTCTTCCCCCTTTTCTCCTAGATCTGCTTGGAGCCAGACTTGCTCAATTACTTCAGTTTCAGGATATATATACGTATATATATATAATTTTTTTTCTATTTTTGCTGTTTGTTCCCATTTTTTTTCTCCCAATTTAGTATCCAATTATACCCTCTCTCTTTCATGTCAGTTATCCCCTCCCTCGTATGTTGTAGTCCAGAGACCGGTAGTGAGTGCTGCACCGCCTCCTCCGAGCTGTCACTAGCCTAAGCCGAAGCCTGTCACCATAACACACAGGACCACTCATATACGCAGGGAGCTCATTCGGCTTTTATCCCTCCCCCTTCCCTGGAGCGGACAGCCAATTGCCGCCCCCTAGTGGCACTCCCGGCCAGAGCCGAAACTGGCGCGACCTGGCAGCGTCGGATGTTGAACCACCCGGGAGGCCCAGTTTCAGGATATTTTTTTTATCTCTTATCTTCTTTCCTTCACAGCATGGGGACTACCTGTGTCTGCTCAACCTGCTGTCATTAACACTCTGGACAGAGTAGGCAAGCTACGTTAAGCACACTGCTTCCACCAGGCCTAAAAACATACTTTCCATCGGCAATAAAACCAGGAGGTGAAGGAGCAGGCCGCCATCGTTGAGCTCTTTATTTCTTTCACTTTCAAGGAAAAGCAAACTCAACAATAAAAAAACCTCAAGGCCTGCTATGATTACAGCCCAACACCACATCTTCCTTCTTTTTGGACTGAGTTAGCACCCCGTTAAAACCACACACCAAGACCCATGACTTTTCCAAATGCACGTCATGTGCTACAGCACTGGTTGTAGGCAATGCAATGGAAAAGCAATCGCAAAGTGTATGTTATCTCGCAATGCTACCTCTGAACTTGAATTGACAAGTACCACGTCATTGCTGTGTGTATTTGAGGATGCATAGAATTAGCCTTCAAAAACACAAAAGCATTTGCCTACTGCATGCTTGGTATGTCTATATAAACAGTATCCCTGGGATTCATATTCAAATAAAATACTTGGCATTGACTGTACGTGAAGAAAAATATTTGCCATACTTGTTAAATGATATTTGGTACACTACTGAGTATTTCGTTTTTGCTGCCTATTATAATTCCAGACATTCCAGTTATGGAATGATTGATCATACCGTGTATTAATGCACATCTTGTAAGTTGCTCTGGATAAGTGTCTGATTAATGCTTAAAATGTCATGTAAATGTAGTTACGTTCAAGTAATGTTTCCAAATGACAAGATGAGCGCGTCAATATAAAGCAGTGCCATGGTAACTGCTGCCGTGGACACGGCGGCGGGCCACTCGGTTGGCCCTGAAGTTGGGGCGGCTCTTACGAGGCGTGCAGCAGGCCCAGAGCATCCGGGTGGTTCATGCAGGCCCACTGCCGGAGCAGGGCGTAGATGTCGGGCAGGCAGGCCCACTCCCAGCTGGGGGCGCTGGCGAGCACCAGGGGCAGGCCGCTGCTCTCCGCGTGGCAGAAGTAGCGCTTCTCCCACAGCAGTTTGCGATCCTCCGGGGTGAGCCTGGACGGGTAGGAGGACAGCAACACAACGATGGAACATCACTGGGCGTTACGGACAGAGATTTATGGACTACAACTGCAGCTAGTGTCATCATCCTTTGGCTTCTGATCTCGTCTACCTTGCCCTTTGTGGTCTTGACGCGGTCCAACTGTGGCTGTGCGACAAAAACTCTTGAAACTGGAGTGCCAGAACATTCTGTGTTTGCAGTACAATTTAATATAGTAATTTATTGCAGTCAATTTGATGCTCCAATTCAGCGCCACGTTGTAGGTCCTCCTGGTCCATATGCGGACAGAAAATGTTCGGCCACAAGGGGGCAGTGTGGTCCAATTCTAGAGAACGTGAGGCAGCGGAGGACAAAAGGGGAGAGGTGGCCTTCAATTCTATCGCTAATGGAGACAAGGGACCCCCAGAGCACAAACAAACTTTGAATCACTCGCAGCTGTCCGACTATTTATACACCACACATACTTCTACTACTGAGAATGACACTGCGCAAGAACACAGCCACGAGGAGTATCGGCAGAGACGAACGCCTGCAACGGCCACTTGCCGGAACAAAGGATTGCTCACACATCGATAGCCGATATTAGGGGGAGCTTTAGGGCCAGTGATTTCATCATCTGCGTCGTGGCTGGATTTGCACTTAAAACAAACGTCTGGATGCAATGCGGCTCGGTTGTTTAGGTTGGCTGCGTGGCTCTAATCTCTTTCCTGCTCCGCCTGCATTCGGATCCTGCATCCTCCAGATACCAGTCCTCTAGAGCTCCTGCAGAGCTGCTGGCTTCACTGTGCCTTCACTACAGCAGAACAACCTGCCCAAAGCATTCTACACTAACCTCCAAATATTACAATTCTTATTTATTGTTTTTTGTATTTGGAGTTCGATTTTTTTTAATGATTTTCAGGAAAAGAGAGACAATGTATATTTAAAAATGAACCCCAGAAAGTGTTTAGTCAGACATGCAGAGCTCACTCCAAGTCAGAGCTTCTTACAAGCGTCCAACCAAACATTCCTTGGGTTTCATTCCCTCCCATTCAAGTATCAGGTCCAGGTCTGCTAAAAGACCCTGACATGCCATAGATTCCCTGAGATGAAAAAAAACATTAATAATCTCTCAGTGGTGGAATAAGCATGGATATCTGATACTAACATATATCTGTCACGCTCAGCTTTTCTGCGTTCGATTTCGTTCAATGAAGTAAACAGACCTATGGCACAAAAAAAGTCCCACGGCATCTCTCAAACCCAGTTCTCAAGAAACTGAAGTGAAACTATGTATTTTTAACCCTTAAAGTTCTCCAAGGCTGTCCAGCTGCACGGGCAATGGGATCTGCCTTCAAAGTAAAAACCAAAATAGGCCTCTGCAACAAGGTTCATTTTTAGAATGTCTGTTTCAGACATCTCTGAACTTACCGAGCTGTCAAAACGAACATGTGAAAAGATACTGCACGGGAACATTACCGAGTAACGTAAAACTCGATAGTGTACCCCGAAATAATAACAGTAGTAGTAATAACCAGACTGACGGACAGACTGACAGGTGTACCCGCACGGAAACAGACCGAGTTACGCCACTGTCCTCCTCCTGGGGGTGCCTGGGAGGGTCCATGGTAGGCCGCTGCCCCCTGATTGGTCGGCTGGTCCAGTGCAGGTGTGACAGGGTGGGGGAGTTGGCCCTTTGGAGCCGGTCCCTCTTGTCACAGGCTCCAGAGCGGTGGCATGGGCCCAGAATCTTCCGGTCCGTGTCGTGTGTCTGACAGCCCTGCAGTCTCGGGACTTCAGGGAGAGAAACTGATCTAGCCAGCAGACGCTCGGCTGACCCTTCTCTCCCGCTCTCCCCTCTATCTCCTCGCTGTCCTTCTCTCTCTTGTTCTCTTTGTGTGCTCTCTCTTTCTACTCTTCCTCGCCTTCTCCCGCTCTGGTTGTGAGCGTATTTCTGACCACCCCCGGGACGACAGCCGCGCGACCCAGCCCCGGATCAAATAACCGCCCGGCGCCAGGGGACGCATGTGAAGAAACATCCTAAGCTCTGACCACACAGAGAGAAAGGACTGGATGTCTACACCAGCAGGTCCTAATGTGCGTTTATCAATGACAATTTAAGAGGATAGCCGGTCAAAATCTGTAACGTCGTACAATTTTATGTAACACGCGGATGTATATACAGTGATATATATAGTCCTTGCGTTTGCAGCATCTCAAGTGCCGGCACGGGCCACCAGATCATTAATGATAATTAATGTGCACACTGCTGAAAGTCAATCGCCTTTTCTGTCTGAAATCTGAACTACTACTCAGATTTGATTTTGCAATTCACCAAGAATATGTTAACAATCTATCTGTGTGTGTATATAGAAAAATTATACACCAAAAATTTGAGAAAATAAATACTTATCCTAGGCAACATAACTTACATTATATAGATTGCTCATTTATACAGCTGTATGTTTCCAATGAAGACCCTTGCTCAAGGGTAAAACAGCAATGTGCTGACTGAACCTGCGATCTTATGGTTATAACCCCAGTTTCCTAACCACCGCTCCACACTGCCACGTACAACTGATAAAAGTTGATTCTGTAGCTCTGCCCCTTGTAGGCCATGTAAATGTACATGATTGGCTGACTGCACTCAATCCAGCAAATCAATACACAAACAACTCTAATGCAAACTCCAATCAATTACTCTTGATACATTTTTTCTCCCAGTGTAGAAAGCCTAATCATATTTGTAGGCCCGTCGGGAGAGAGTAGGCTGTCATGAGCACCCTCCCAAACATGCATTAACTAACCACTGCTTCTTTTCATTCTGCAGTCCACCAGCTGAGCTGTGCGGCCACTGCACTGGAGGACAGGTCTGTGAGCTGTCACACTCAGGCTGCAGGTTTTCGATCGACCAGAGGTGTCACCCTAGCGCAATGAGGCAGGGAGTGAATTTTTTTATTTACTTTTTATTGAACCTTTATTTAACCAGGTAAATGTCCCCTTGAGATTCAGAATCTCTTCTGCAAGGGAGACCTGACCAAAACGAGCGGCAGAAATGAAACCGAGTCACAGACAGGACAGCGCATGCAACCTACAACAAAACATAAACTAAAATTCATAGAGGCGAGAGAGAAAAATGAGCGACAGGAGCAGGGAGGGGAGGATGTCTCAGTGTTGAACTGGAACTGGATAACCGAAACGCATCGGGGGGCGCACCCCGCCAGGCCCCGGGGAAGAAGCCTTTATTATCGTTTGGACGCTGTCATTGCTCAGATAAGAAAAGTGTACACACAGCACATTCCCGGCCAACCTTTGATCCCGCATGGGAGTGGACAGCCAGAACCCTGCATATTTCCCCCATGACATCCTCCGCCCTGTGTACCGTGCTGCTATAAAAGACTCAGCACTCTGATACATCTGACTGAAAGCAGGACTGCAATACAAAGGGAAAAAGTGTGTGGCCTTCTAGGCGCAACTGTAGACAGCTGTGGTGATACTGGCACATATGGGTTCCAGCAATATGTAATAAAGCATGCATTGTACTAAGTCCATGTGGATAATGGTGTCTGCTCCGCATATAAATAATAATAATAATATAATAATCGCAATATTTTGGCAATACGATTTACGGGTGGATCCCCAAATCTTATACACAACCCAACTATTTCCTACATTTTCTATTGCACCGGTCACCCTCTCTCTACCTCTCCCTCCTTCCCTCTCTCCGTCCCTTGCTTTCTGCTCCTCTAAAGTTTATGGAGCTCTTCCCGTCCGTGTGCTCTGTCAGCGTCGGGCTTTAGCAGGCGTGCAGCACTCGCCGAGCCCATTATTTCCACAGATTCCACCACCGGCACGACCCACAATCCTCCGCTCTCTCATGAAAGAATTCGCGGGGACAAAACAAAACAAAACAAAAAAAAGGGGGACGCTCTGAATGGCCGATTGTTCCAGGGACCTGGGTTACACTCGGCCTCTGTGTTCCCGGGCCCTGCGCGTTCCTCATTTGCATTCTGACCCCCTTGCCACGCCCCCGAATGTGACTTTTGGCTGGCGCCGGTGTGAAAGAAAGGAGACCAGCAGACGGCAGAATAACGGGGGGTACAAAAGGGGATGCGGGGGCCGGGGGGGATGGGGGGACGGGGTTCTCACTGTGAAACGCAAAGCATCCGCCCGCCATGTGACGATTTGCCACCAGCTGCCACAGTGGCCTCGTCCATCGCTTTCACTTCCTATTTGTGGACGCCACAGGAGACCAAAATAAGCCCCCGAATCACAGCCTTGTTTCTCTCACTTTACTTACAGGCTTGTTTGCCGACTCCAGCTTAGCTTCCAGCAGTAAGCCCTGCATGCAAGACGTTCATGGCTTTTTGGGTAATCTCCTTACTTGCTGTCCAGTGTGTGAAATGGTAAGGCCTGGTGTGAGGCCCTTTGGCAGTGCAGCACAGGCGAGTCTCAACGGTATGGCATGTTGGTCAGGCATAAGGAAGGCTTGGAAGTACAAATAATTGCAAAGCACAGTGCTCCGGTCTAATGACCTCCTCCTGATGCTGCTCTTCATGAAAGTTCACTCTGCCAGTCTTGGATAACATGACCGCTTTTGAATTTAGTCCACAGATCCTTGGGTAATAGAAAGCAGAACAGGAGCTGCCATTACAGACATACTTTAGCATGGAGGACTGAGTCTTCGCAATCATTGCAGAAGTTCCTCAAGATTTGCAGTTTGTCCCTTAAATTTGACTTGAAATTTTGAGCAAGTCATATTTTTCATCACAACCGTATGGCTTCAGTGAATGTGGGGATTCATGGAAAACGTTTAAATCACAGGTAAAAAACGAAGTCCAACAAAATTGAAAATTTCTGTCAAAATTAAGGACCAGCTGCCAAGGGCAGACAGTTTTTCTACCTGTTGAGAGGAATCCTAAATTGGTGCACATTTTATAACAGTGTGATAATACAAAGACTCACCAGAAGAGGGACTTCTTGTGCAGGACGTCCTGCAGCTGTCTCTGGCTGTTCTGGTCCATACGGGAGAATTCGTACTGGGGGCTGAATTCAGCAGGCGGGGGGGTGCTGAAGCGCACCTCGAAGGAGGAAGTGGGGAAGTCCACCTACAGACGAGAAGAAGGGGCGATTTAAAATGGCGGCCAACTGCATTCCAGGAACCAAGGGCCAAACAAAGGAAGGAGGTCAAACAAAACGCAACCGTTTCAGAAATGTTTTACCCGGTTTTACACTCTCATACTTTGAAATATTTTCACTTGCCACAAACAAAATCGATTCAGTAAAAAAAGCCACAGGACCGGAGAGCTGTGCTGGAAGGATGGGAGGGGAAAGTAATGTGATTTGAAAGAGCAACATTTCACAGGTGTGTAAATAAGGGTGCTGGATTGTGACCACAGCCTTTATGGGGTTAAATATACCATACCGAGCAATGCAAGCTCTATCTCTGTATACATTTACAGTACTGCCAAAGTAAACACACCAACATGGGGCCCTCGTGCTGGACAAAAATGTTTTAAAAAATAAAAATGGACTCCCTGAGGCTTAGAGAGAGAAAGCGAGAGAGGGAGAGCAAAAGAGAGACACAAAGACAGACAGAGAGACAAACTGCATAACAGACAGAACGAGAGAGGGGGGGAAAAAAGTGAAATGAAATGAAAGAAAAGAAAAGAAATAATACTTAGAGGAAAGCCACATCAACCAGAAAGAACAAAGAACGATGAGGAGGAAAAAAACAGGAGATCAAGGGAATGATATATATGAGCCACTACAAGGAATAGCGAAATATTTTGGAAAAGTGTAAAGAAAGAAAGCACATAAGAGGAATTAAAAGGGAGGAATGTTCAAAATTGGGTCAAAAGAGAGAAAGGGAGCCCGAACGGAGCAGAGGTGGGACCATAACAAGCGCCAGATGTGCAAATGGGCCCAGATGTGTCTCCATTTAAGCGAGGGGGTGGGGGTAAGACTGTGAGACGTCTTGGGGAAGGATGGGGGGGAGAGGGGACACACGCAGATGTATGCGACAGCAGCTAGCGGTCGTCCACACGGGGAGATTAAAGGGTGGCTAATGAAGTGAGTGAGGCGGGAGAACAGCACGATTAAATAACACAGGCCGCTGCCCGTAGACAAAGGTGTGTCGTTCACAAACAGAAAGGGCCTGGCATAGCAGCTGCCTGGCCTGCCAGCCTCTGTGCTGGAGGAGCCCGGCTCTACTGCCTCACCGAGAACCGCTCACTGTGTGGAGCAGAGCAGAGCGCGCGTCTTCCACACGTCAATCACTCGTACAGCATGAGAGGGAGGCGAAGTGAGGACAGGCTTTCTTCCAGTGTGAAGTCAGTGAGTTTCTGTTTCTCTTTCATTAGAGGTGCACTGCGGGCTCTTTTGAAGTGCATGGCACTCTTTCAGGAAACTAGAAGGGAACAGTGTCATTTGGGGAGAGCTGCAATATGCAATACTGGCACCTCCAGTATATTACATAGTTCCTTGTGTGTGTGTGTGTGTGTGCGCGTGTGTGTGTGTGTGTGTGTGTGTGAACAGGTAACCAAATAATAGGCCAAAATAAAGAAAACACCAATATAAAGTGTCTTAATAGGGCATTGGGCCACCACTGGCCGCCAGAACAGCTTCAATGTGCCTTGGCATAGACTCTACAAGTGTCTGGAACACCATTCTTCCACAAAAAATTCCATCACTTGGTGTTTTGTTGATGGTGGTGGAAAACGCTGTCTCAGGCACCGCTCCAGAATCTCCCATGTGTTCAACTGGGTTGAGATCTGGTGACTGAGACGGCCATGGCATATGGTTTATATAATTTTCATGCTCATCAAACCATTCAGTGACCACTCGTGCCCTGTGGATGGGGGCATTGTCATCCTGGAAGAGACCACCCCCATCAGGATAGAAATGCTTCACCACAGGATGAAGGTGATCACTCAGAATGGATTTGTATATATTGCCGTTTACCTTGCCCTCTAAAGGGTTGTGTGGACCTAAACAATACCAGGAAAATGCACCGAGCGTAACAGAGCTACCAGGGAAATAAGCACTCGGGTCTGTAGGTTTCTTTTGGCAAGCACCACACCTGCACTCGGACGAGTGAGAACAGGGAGAGCTTGTTGAGAACAGGGTGAAGGATGACTCATCTGAGCAATTACATTTTTCCACTGCTCAGTAAACCACTGCCTGTGTTCTTTGCACCACTTTAATTGCAAAAGTGCATTTTTAGGTGTAATAAGAGGTTTATGCACTGCAATCCGATCATGGTATCCCTCTCTGTGAAGTTCTCGACGGACTGTTCTTGATGAAACTTCCTGCTGATGCCCTACATTGAATAAGTTGACTGCAAATATCAGAGTTGCTTGTCTGTTTTGCCCTGCATCTTCAACCAATGCACGGACATCACAGTACAGGAGTATGCTCTTTCAATCACAGTTGCCCCTAGTTAATGATGTCTTTCCCTCAGACTTCCATGCCTTGTGAAACATCAGCAAGTTGAGGAGTCTTCGCTGAAGCTTCTGCCAAACGTGCCCCAACAATCAGCCCTTTCAAAGTCACTGACATCTCTTCTAGCCAAGGTAGCCAACATAATGGGCAACTGGGCCTGGTCAGCATTCTTCTATATTACCCTAGGCATGATGGAATGTTAATTGCTTAATTCACTCAGCAAACACACCTGTGTGGAAGCACCTGCTTTCAATATACTTTGTATCCCTCATTTACTCAAATGTTTCCTTTATTTTGGTAGTTACCTGTGTGTATGTCTGTGTAAGTGTGTGTGTGTATAAAGAGAGAGAGAGAGAGAGAGAGAGAGAGAGAGAGAGAGAGAGAGAGAGAGAGAGAGAAGAAAGAAAAGTAAATAGAGATAGAGGTGGGGAGAGCGAGGTGTTGCAGTATGTTTAAAATGTTTGTTTTTCCCCTCTCAGACAGTGCAGTCCATCTGACCTACTTTCAGGCCTCCTCTGCAGTAGTTCTGACAATCCAGCCCCAGCCCCAGCCAATCAGCTGCTGAGCATGAGAGCGGCTCAGCCAGCGACCCTTCAGGAAACTGGTCTGACGGGACGTTCCTGCTATTGTACAGCCATGAACTCGCGCATGCGGGACACTGGGCTTGTGGTGTGAGGAAACGCATCCATCTACAGGAAGATTGGAAGAGTTTCCGAGAGCATTCCGAGCGTATCGCAAATGCCATCTCCTGGTGGCGGGTACTCTGAGAACACCTAAATTGGGAGCGGAAGGATGAATCTTTCATGCACAGTCCAGCCGGAGCAGAGTGCCTTGCGTGTGTATTATTTACAGTGTGTGTTAAAGGCCTTCTCCCATCTGACCCTCGGACAAAGACAGACCCTTAATTAAACAGGACGGCGGATCAATGAGATGCCTTGATTAGCATTACCATATATTACCATATTTAGCACGCCCAGGCTGGATCCTCCTGACCAGACTGACGGAGACAAATAGGGGGAGGAGGGAGGGGAGACAGTGACTGATGAGAGAGAGCGAGAGGTGGTGGAGGAGAGGAGGTGGACGAGAGAGAGAAAGAGGAAGCACACCCGCGCACAGGATTAATGCAGAGGGAGTCTGTGGATGGGACGGTGTCGGAGAGAGATTGGAAAAGGACGAAAAGGGAAAGTGGAAGAGAGAGAGGTGGGTGGGCATGGGAGGGTTAATTACCTGCAGGATGACACTGTCGGGCTGGCTAAAGTTGGGGGTGCTGGAGCGAGCACTTCCACTTCCTGGGGTCGAAGGCCACAGCCCAAGCAACTTCCTGCCACACGTGAGGACACTGCAGGGACAACAAATCAGCCGGAAGGGCACGTAGGTCAGACAGAGTCACTGCCCGACAATTCCCATCTGCAGGAAGTGAACGGCGGATGAGAGACAGACCGTTCTGTATCTCTGGCACTGTGGCGTAGTGGTTACACCACTGGACTCTGGACCTGTGTCGGTTGCTCCTCGAATAGGTTACGGATCTATTAAGGATGTAAAATTCACCAGCATTGCAAGTCTCTGCGGATACGGGCGACACGCAGGTAAGGAAATAAATCGATACGTTAAAAAGTAAGTAGAACCGCCCGGCTCAAGCCGTGCGCGGCATTTCTGAGAGCGCTTCGCACATGCCCCTCGCTGTGGTTCACTTCACATCCGTCAAACTGGAAGCACTGTTTACAGCGCCATTAGAGCCTGGTTCTCCCTGACGGCCCTGCTCGGCCCACGCTGCCTAATCCGCCGCAGCTGTTTATCTGCAGACTCAGCGCTTTTTTCCCTTATCGCTCTGCCTCCACTCCGCTCCTCTCCACAGCCAAGTCTCACCGCGAGGGGCCGAGCCAGAGCGACGAAGCAGCCGCCACGCGTTTAAACCGCCGCCAGCCAGTAGGCAAAGTGAAGACCTGGAATGATCATCAGCCCATTGCTGGAGTTCACAGCTGTGGGCCAGCAGGCTCTTAAGATCTCTTCATGTTTGCAGCCTCCACGGAGGGGGACATTAATAAGGGCTGCATTCATCCACTCAGACAAATCAAATGATTTATGAAGCAAAGGAAGCAGAGTGGATGGAAAGGAAAACAGTGACCGGCTTCCATCTGCAGGCCGTGTGGATTCCTTGCTTAATTGGAAAACAGGGTTCTGTCTGCTCTGTGCTTACGACAACATTACCTGAGTCTCACTGTCAAACGCACGTCAACATTTTCCCAGATAACACATTCTTACATACTGAGGCTTGACATAAGTGTTAAGTGACAAGGGAAAGTTCACAGCATGGCTCCACTGGCACATGGCATGGGGGACATGTCTTAACGCATGTCAGGCTTGAGAGTGGTCACAGAGGGGCAACACCGCTGGTTGTATGTAATGTGACCGTGTGATTGACCATCAGCACTCACTGTCTGGAGTTGAAGAGGGGCATGGTGACCCAGCCTAGCGCCTCCATGCTGCGCCGCTGCTTGCTCTTGTCCTCGGTGCCCCCTGGTGGCGGCAGCAGCGTGGCGTACAGGGTCACCGTCAGCAGCGTCTCCCGCGGCAACTGGTTTATCTGCACTGGGAAACAGATCCTGTGTGGGGACAGAGGGCGGAGGGAAAGGGAAGCGAAGGGGAGATGGGGAGGGGGAGGGGCAGACTTTGAGTGACAGACGGGATCTCCAGCTGTGACAATCCCCCCCTGCAGTTCAATAAACTCGGACCAGGTGGCAATAGGTTGAAGCCCAAGTGACACACTGCTGTAGCACCCTTGTGCTTGAACATGAACTGGCACCCAGAGCATAAGTCACCGAGAGTCAATGGTCATCTCATGACCAATGCAATAATACATCCTACCAATCCGCCCCTTTCCCAAGGGCCCCAGAGTGACAGTGGTATAGCTCCCTAAAACCCACCCACGCTGAACAGAGCCAAGGACTGATATGTCATTCTGAACATGGGCTTAACCAGGCTGGGCCTTTCTGTCTCGCAGGGCTACACCTCTCACATCCTGCTGCCGGAAGGCCACAGGAAATTGAGCGGCTGCTGCAGAATAGCGACTGGGCCAGGTGCTCGATCTCGCGAGACAGAGGAAGTGGGATGTCACTGGGTGACAGACGGAGGGACGTCACAGCTCCAGTCCTCGCTCTGTCTTTCTTCACGCGCTCCTCTGTGGTAAAAGGGCTTCCTTTTCCTCTGACAGATGCTTCCCGTAGACCATCCAGTGCCAGGACCCCCCTCCATCGATCCCACAGAGACTCAAGGTGTTAGTAGGCGGAGCTTCGCTCCCTGCCTGTTACCCAATTACCCCCCCCCCCCCCTTCCTCCGCCTCCATTCCTCCAACATAGGTTCTTTTTACGATATCACCCTGTGATATGTGGCTCTGTGTGGCTCAGTTGGTAGAGCACAGCGTTGGCAACGCTTAAGTTGTGGGTTCGATCCCCACTGGGACCACATACAGTGGGGAAAATAAGTATTTCACCCCCTGCTGATTTTGTGAGTTTGCCCCCTTACAAAGAAAGGAACGGTCTATAATTTTCATGGTAGGTTCATCTTAACAGTGAGAGACAGAATATTTTTTTTAAATCCCAGAAAATTACATTATATGAATTTTAAACATTTATTTGTGTTTTATTGAGGAAAATAAGTATTTCACCCCCTAGCAAAACATGACTCACTACTTGGTGGAGAAACCCTTGTTGGCAAGCACAGCGGTCAGACGTTTCTTGTAGTTGGTCACCAAGTTTGTGCAGATCCCAAGAGGGATTTTGGCCCACTCCTCTTTGCAGATCCTCTCCAAATCCTTAGAAATCAATTTTCAGTGTCCTGGCTGAGGGAAGGAGGTTCTCACCCAAGATTTCCCGGTACATGGCCCCATTCATCCTCCCCTCGATCCGGTGAAGTCGTCCTGTGCCCTTAGCAGAGAAACAGCCCCAAAGCATAATGTTTCCACCGCCATGCTTGACGGTGGGGATGGTGTTCTTGGGGTCCAAGGCAGCTTTTTTCTTCCTCCAAACACGGCGAGTCGAGTTGATGCCAAAGAGCTCGATTTTAGTCTCATCTGACCACAGCACTTTCTCCCAAGCCTCCTCTGAATCATCCAGGTGCTCATTGGCAAACTTCAGACGGGCCTGTACATGTGCCTTCTTGAGCAGGGGGACCTTGCGGACACTACAGGATTTCAATCCATTACGGCGTAGTGTGTTACCAATGGTCATCTTGGTGACTGTGGTCCCAGCTGCCTTAAGATCATCAACAAGCTCCAGCCGTGTAGTTCTGGGTTGTTCCCTCACCTTTCTCATGATCAGGTTCACTCCACGAGGTGAGATCTTGCGTGGAGCCCCAGACCGAGTGAGATTGATGGTCAATTGGTGTTTCTTCCATTTTCTAATTATCGCACCAACAGTTGACTCCTTCTCACCAAGCTGCTTGCCAATGGTCTTGTAGCCCATTCCAGTCTTGTGCAGGTCTACAATTTTGTCCCTGATGTCCTTAGACAATTCTTTGGTCTTGCCCATTGTGGAGAGGTTGGAATCTGATTCATTGATTGATTCTGTGGACAGTTGTCTTTTATACAGGTAACGAGTACTTAATTAGGAGTACTAATTAAGTAAGAGGACTAATCTGTGTGCCTCCTGGTCACATAACCGGTCTGTGGGAGCCAGAATTCTTGCTGTTTTGCTAGGGGTGAAATACTTATTTTCCTCAATAAAACACAAATAAATGTTTAAAATTCATATAATGTGATTTTCTGGGATTTTTAAAAATATTCTGTCTCTCACTGTTAAGATGAACCTACCATGAAATTTATAGACCGACTGCCTGCCCTTTCTTTGTAAGGGGGCAAACTCACAAAATCAGCAGGGGGTGAAATACTTATTTTCCCCACTGTATACTAGAAAAAAAAATTATGAGTTCACTACTGGAAGTCGCTGTCGATAAAAGCGTCTACTAAATGGCTTATATTACCCAAAATAACCAAACAAGCACAATGGCGGATAATCATTTGTAAACTGTGCCCAAGGCCTGCTGCATTTATTGATCCTCATGGGAGAGAAAAGAGACCATGAAACTTGCAAATAGGAGGGCTGGTAATCTATTCATCATTATATCAATCTCCCCACGCACACACAATGCGTTAGATGAAAGGGTATATATTGAAACACTTCCCCTACAAAGACTCCAATAGCAATACGTTCTCTAAAAATAGCACCCCAGGATGCATACCATCAGATCCAGTCTAAACCCCTCTGGTCTGTTCACTGCATATGGTATAACTACAATTTATACCAGCAGGTTAAGGCGTTTGTGCCGGTTCTTCCAACAGGAGCAATGGGGGGGGGCCTACAATTTTGGGACCTACAAGATGCCGGCCAAGCTACTCCAGTAAAACTATGAGTCTTACAGTCGGAAACCTGAGTGTAAACACAAGAAGGTCAACTGTGAAGTCAGGGTTTCTGTGATGGCTGTTTTTCTGTTAATGGATCAGCCCACTCAACAACAGCTGGAAGGCCAAACAGCAAAAAGGCCATTCATTGAGAATTAGCCACCTCCCCTCCACTAAAGCGTATTAATGACCCAGGATACAGGACTAAAAATATCATAAACAATAGTCTTCAAAAATATCTGTAGACAATGCATCACTTACAGGAGGTAGTGACTAGGGAATTATAGTCACAGGATGGTGTTTCCCTGCTTCCAGACCTGTTTCAAAGGGCGTACTCCAAACAACAGACCCTTCACAATCCGTGACTATGACATTAACCCAACCAATTACAGATGGTATCAGGTTAACCGACACAGACAGGAAGTCAGTATACTAAGGATGGGAATCGATTATGATGAACGTACAAAACCCAATACTGGCTTTGAAAGATAACTGGAGCCACCTTGTCCTGTCAGCAAGCAAGCGAAGGCCTTTCTTTAATTACCTTATTTTTCAATTGTCATATTTTATAGCACTTGCAGCCATTGCTGAACCCAAGCTGCTTTATGTGTAGAACAAAAACCCTGACTCAACTTCAGTGTATTACTCAAAGCAAAGGTCAAACTGCACTACAGTTACACGGAGGCTGGAGAGTACCTGTGTGTTATGACCCTGTTTGAGCCATGTGTCTGACCTCTAGCTTGAGCAGAGCGGAACCTGACTTGAAGTGGTCCATGTCGACATCAACCGCACCTCATGTCAACGATGAGCCATCACTAACAAGAAACGGGAAGAAAATCTAGACTTCCTGGCCTTCCTGGGTCTGCCTGAAACTGACTGAAGCTTACTGGACCTTCTGGAAATGATTCTGAGAAGACTGGACCTTCCCAGGCCTGCTTGGGGATAACTAGGCCTTCCCGGACCTGCTTTGAGATGACTGTACACTCGGGTCCCGCCACTCTGTCTGACATCGCAGTGCTTTAGCAAGCAACTGGTGAAAGCCGGATTCAAGCATTGCATCAGATGTGTACATTCAAGGTTTAAATGTTGACTCTGTGCCTCACAAAAGCACTTTGTGAGAACTTCCATAGTGTCAGCGGTTGTGCCTACGCATGATTTGGTTGACAGACTGACGTATTGATCGATGGACCGAATGACTCACCTCTGATCCCACACCACCAGGTGGAATAGGTACTTGCTGACGGACTGCTTGCTGGTGTGCTGGGGGGCGCAGAGCTCCGCACCTCCGTGGGTCAAGGAGCAGGACAGGAAGAAGCCCTCGTAACTGCGGGACAGAGGAACAAGCTACTCATGGGTTCTACCCCTCCCCCCCCCAAAGAAAGGCTGCACTAACAGCACCATTTTATAGTTGCCATCCATCTCCAACTGATGTATTCCAGGAGTGACTTAGCTGACTCAGACATAGTTCTCTAATTGGAATGGGCTGTGCATGGAGCTGAAGTTGGAACTGAACCGAGAGAACTGAGAAGAACCGAGTTCAACTGCAGACTCAACCTTTGGCAATGATACAGGGCACTGTGCAAAATAAACAGGGTTTTTGACTTGACTGGGGGCGCCTGGTGTTTGCTTTAATCACAGTAAAAATCGGAGGGCCTTTGCCTGTGGGGGAGACAGATTCACGTGAGACAGAGTTGTTAGTGAATGGATTAAAAAAAAAGTGGTCATTATATCCTTTGGTATTTGGGTCAGCTCACATTATGGAAGGAACAGCCCAGTGACTGCATGCCATCGCTTGCCAGACTTCACCCTTAATCCAGAAATTCCGAACGATTCTCCAGAATTATTACTCCAAGCAGCTGAGAGTGGATAACATCGTACAGGGAGACACGAGAGAACGCTTTTCTCACGGGTTTCAATTTGTTTTGGAACATATAAAAAAATAAAATAAGGGAAGTGTAGCCCTAGTTGCAGAGATGCCTTTAGTGCCACACACACACACACACACACACACACACACACACACACACACACACACACACACACACACACACACACACACACACACACACACACACACACACACACACACACACACACACACACACACACACACACACACACACACACACACACACACACACACACACACACACAAAAATATAGCACTCTCACTTGAATGCACAAATGTGCATGCGCGCACACACACACGCAAAGATGTACACACGCAGAGACAGACACAGACATACACACTGGCATGTGCGCACACACACACTTGTGAAGTCATCTCTCTTCACCTTTGCTAATAACAGCACATCTGGATGAGCAGGGAGGCGAGTGGGCCGCTGGGGGAGGGGCAGAACTGCTCTGGGGATATCGGATGTTTTGAGATCAATGAACTTGTCTGCGCACAGCTCCCCCGCCCCCCATGCTCGGAGACCCTTGTCCTCAAGCAGACAGATGGCACGCTACACCAGGGGTGCCCTTCAGCACCATCGGACAGGTGCCTAGCGACCAGCCAGCCGATGCCCCAGCCTCTGAGGTCAAAGGGCACACAGGGTTCCCAGGCTGACTCCTTTGTCGGGGGGCCTACCCCCAGTCAGCATCCATTTCAGAGGGAGACAAAGGCCTGGGTCAACAGGAGTCAGTGGGCTGCCGAGGAACGGGGCTGTGGGGAGGGGGGGAGAGACCATCAGCGGCGCTCTGCGGGGGGGCTGAGGGGCGTACCATTTCTGCACAGGCTGGTGGGAACTTGTGCAGGACTGCGTGCAGCTGGTCGCGCTAGGCCTGCACTAGCAGAAGGGAGCGTCGTTCTACGATGCCGCTCGCATCTTGGGTGCCGTCTCTGGCCAGGCAGGGAGCGTGGGGGGCTCCCGTTCTCAGGGTCTCCTTGTCCCATTACATGCTGTAATCCCTATGGATTATGCTCGGGATATGCGGCAAAGACAGCTGGCAGCGCTTTATTTTTAATTTTTTATAAAGCTTCCTGTTTTTCCACTTTTACTGCCAGTGAGCCACTATTGTTTTATCCCAATGGAATTTCTGAAATGGTTACAAAGCTGTCCACATCAGATTATTCGGATTCTCCTAGTCAAATTATTGATTTTGTATTGAAAAGCGACACATTAGACCACCTGATCTGATTTTACCATTCCCCCTCGGTTTGACACGAAGATAACTCCACACAATGTGCCCATGACCGATGCTGAAACCAGAGCGACAAATGTGAAATACAACACCTGCACGCATCTCTCCCTGCAAAGCACGATGGTATCGAAAACACTTTGATGCTGAAGAACGAGGCAGTTTCACTTTCAATCAAAAAAAAAAAACTTGTACTTTCCCATTGTGAAACATGGTCCACTGAGACGCAGACAGACCGCATCTGTTGTCTCATCGCATCTCGGGTCTCACAAGCATGTTCTATACATGCTCCAAATCCAGATCTATTGAGTAGATGAAAGATGAGGCGTGCTGTTCTGCTATTGTGATGTACTACATTTTGTTGAATGTGTGTGCGTGTATGTGTATAGGTGTGTGTGCTAGTGTTTGAGTGTGTCTGTCTGTCTGTGTGAGTGTTGTTACCTGCTAGCCCTGGTGATGGGGATGCAGTGAAGGACACCGCGTTGGTGTGTTTGTGTGTGTGCGTATGTATGAGTGTGTTTGTGCGTGTGTCCCCTTACCTGGCAGCCCAGGTGATGGGGATGCGGTGAGCAGCGTAGACGCTGAAGGACAGCACGTTGGTGACCAGGCCGGCCTCCTGGGTGGGGGCGGTTGGGCGGCTGCTTTGGGGGGTGGTGTTGAAGTTAGCGTTGAAGGTGCTGCAGTACAGCTCCACCAGGTCAAGAATGGAGGCTGTTAGCCTCTCCACCACTTTCTCTGAAAGACAGACACAGCGGACAACCGTGTTGATGACAATCCTCTCTTATCTTCGTCATGAGTGCTTTTAGTGCACTCCAGTGATTCTGGGTGTTAAAGAAGAAAGAGACAGAGGAAGACGGAGTAAGACTGGTCCACACTGACAATAGGGCATGCGTCAGATTGACGCATACACTACCGGTCAAAGGTTTTAGAACACCTCCATTTTTCCAGTTTTTATTGAAATTTACGCAGTTTAATGTTTCAATGTACTCTGAAATTAAAGCATAGAGCAAATAAACAATTGGAGATAAAAACGAAATCATGGAATCGTTTTGTTTAACAAAATTGAATCAAAATTTCTGACTTGTCAAAGTAGCCACCATTTGCAGAACACACTCATGGCATTCTTTCTACAATGGAAATCAAATATTGGTCGGAAAGTTCTTCCCAACACTGTTGCAGAAGTTCCCACAAATGTTTTGCACTTGTAGGTTGCTTTGCTTTCACCCTTCTGTGCAGTTAATTCCAAACCAGCTCGATGGGGTTTAAGTCTGGAGACTGTGCTGGCCATTCCATGATTTGAATTCTAGTCTTGTTCTTTTCTTCTAAGGTAGTTCTGACATAGCCTGGAGGCATGTTTCGGGTCATTATCTTGATGTAGGATGAACCTCTGACTTAACTAGGCGTAGACCAGAGGGTATTGCATGGAGCTGCAAAATGCTGTGGTAGCCCTTTTGGTTCAGGGTGCCAGTCACTCTGTGCAAGTCACCGACTCCGGATCCAGCAAAAGAGCCCCAGACCATCACGCTTCCTCCTCCATGTTTGACAGTTGGTGTCACACACTGAGGAACCATCCTTTCGCCTACTCGACGGCGTACAAAAAACCTGCGTGATGAGCCGAAGTTTCAGAAATTTTGATGCATCGGTCCATAAGACCTTCTTCCAGTCTTCAGTAGTCCACTGACGGTGCTTCATGGCCCAGGCAAGCCTCTTTTTATTTTGCCATCTTCGCAATGGCTTTCTTACTGCCACTCAACCTGTCAAACTTGCAGCTCCAAGTCTTCTCTTCACAGTTGTTATATTACCATCTCTGTCGTTCCTGGGCCTGGAGCAAATGTTCTCATGAAATTTGTCCGAGTGAGTGCAGTTTGCTCATAGGTCCAGGACGTATTGAATTTCGTTTTAACCCCTGGCTCGTCGCCCATATAACAATTAAAATGGGGAAAACCCTGTGGAGGCTTGGGGAACCTCCCTGACAGCAAGCAACAGTGGGTCAATTAATTTGTCCCAATTCTTTCAATCAGTTTGAACAAACTTCCGCATATTGGATTTCAACGTCTGATTGAACCGCTCTACCAGCCTGTCAGTTTGTGGGTGGTATACGCTGGTTCGAATCGACTTGATATCCAATAATGCGTATAGTTCCTTCAGTGTTCGTGACATGAATGAAGTGCCCTGATCAGTGAGAATCTCTTTCGGAATGTCCACCCGGGATAAAAAATGGAACAATTGTCTTTGCAGATACACTACTGGTCAAAAGTTTTAGAACACCTCAATTTTTCCAGTTTTTATTGAAATTTACGCAGTTTAATGTTTCAATGTACTCTGAAATTAAAGTATAGAACAAATAAACAATTGGAGATAAAAATAAAATCATGGAATTGTTTTGTTTAACAAAAATGTAATCTAAATTTTGGACTCATCAAAGTAGCCACCATTTTGCAGATAACAGTCGAACACACTCATGGCATTCTTTCTACAATGGAAATCAAATATTGTTCGGAAAGTTCTTCCCAACACTGTTGCAGAAGTTCCAACAAATGTTTTGCACTTGTAGGTTGCTTTGCTTTCACCCTTCTGTCCAGTTCATCCCAAACCAGCTCGATGGGGTTTAAGTCTGGAAACTGTGATGGCCATTCCATGATTTGAAGCCTACCGTCTTGTTCTTTTCTTCTAAGGTAGTTCTGACATAGCCTGGAGGCATGTTTTGGGTCATTATCTTGCTGTAGGATGAACCCCTGACTAACTAGACGTAGACCATCGGGTATTGCATGGCGCTGCAAAATGTTGTGGTAGCCCTTTTGGTTCAGGGTACCAGTCACTCTGTGCAAGTCACCGACTCTGGATCCAGCAAGAGCCCCAGATCATCACGCTTCCTCCTCCATGTTTGACAGTTGGTGTCACACACTGGAAACCATCCTTTTCGCCTACTCGACGGCGTACAAAACCTGCGTGATGAGCCGAAGTTTCAGAAATTTTGATGCATCGGTCCATAAGACTAGTTCCAGTCTTCAGTAGTCCACCGGCGGTGCTTCATGGCCCAGGCAAGCCTCTTTTTCTTTTTTGCCATCTTAGCAATGGCTTTCTTACTGCCACTCAACCTGTCAAACTTGCAGCTCAAAGTCTTCTCTTCACAGTTGTTATATTACCATCTCTGTCGTTCCTGGCCTGGAGCAAATGTTCTCATGAAATTTGTCCAGTGAGTGCAGTTTGCTCAGGTCCAGGACGCTGAATTCGTTTTTACCCCTGGCCTGCTGCCCATATAACAATTAAAATGGGGAAAACCCTGTGGAGGCTTGGGGAACCTCCTGACAGCAAGCAACAGTGGGTCAATTAATTTGTCCCAATTCTTTCAATCAGTTTGAACAAACTTCCGTGATATTGGATTTCAACGTCTGATTGAACCGCTCTACCAGCCTGTCAGTTTGTGGGTGGTATCGCTGGTTCGAATCGACTTGATATCCAATAATAAATATAGTTCCTTCAGTGTTCGTGACATGAATGAAGTGCCCTGATCAGTGAGAATCTCTTTCGAATGTCCACCCGGATAAAAATGGAACAATTGTCTTTGCAGATACACTACTGGTCAAAAGTTTTAGAACACCTCAATTTTTCCAGTTTTTATTGAAATTTACGCAGTTTAATGTTTCAATGTACTCTGAAATTAAAGTATAGAACAAATAAACAATTGGAGATAAAAAATAAATCATGGAATTGTTTTGTTTAACAAAATGTAATCTAAATTTTGGACTCATCAAAGTAGCCACCGTTTGCAGATAACAGTCGAACACACTCGTGGCATTCTTTCTACAATGGAAATCAAATATTGTTCGGAAAGTTCTTCCCAACACTGTTGCAGAAGTTCCAACAAATGTTTTGCACTTGTAGGTTGCTTTGCTTTCACCCTTCTGTCCAGTTCATCCCAAACCAGCTCGATGGGGTTTAAGTCTGGAAACTGTGATGGCCATTCCATGATTTGAAGCCTACCGTCTTGTTCTTTTCTTCTAAGGTAGTTCTGACATAGCCTAGAGGTATGTTTTGGGTCATTATCTTGCTGTAGGATGAACCCCTGACTAACTAGACGTAGACCATCGGGTATTGCATGGCGCTGCAAAATGTTGTGGTAGCCCTTTTGGTTCAGGGTACCAGTCACTCTGTGCAAGTCACCGACTCTGGATCCAGCAAGAGCCCCAGATCATCACGCTTCCTCCTCCATGTTTGACAGTTGGTGTCACACACTAGTCCAGTCAGTAGTCCACCGGCGGTGCTTAATGGCCCAGGCAAGCCTCTTTTTCTTATTTTGCCATCTTAGCAATGGCTTTCTTACTGCCACTCGACCTGTCAAACCTGCAGCTCAAAGTCTTCTCTTCACAGTTGAAACTGAGACTTCCTTACTTCGACCAGTGTTAAGCTGTTGTCCTGTGAGCCGCCTATCCCGCAAGCAGTTGACTCCCAGAAACTTGTCTTCCGATTTTGTTGTGACTTTGGGTCTGCCGGACCTCCTCCTGTCAGAGTTTCCTCCAGTTCAGAAGTGCCTTTTGATGGTGTAGGAAACTGTACTCACTGACACCTTGGCCTTCTTTGCAATTTCTCTAAAGGAAAGACCTACACTTTTAAGGGTTATAATGGTCTGTCTTCCTTTGTTAATTGCCTTTTTCTGATAGCAATATACTACTTCCTGCAGTGCAATATTGTCCAAATAATGCTTCAGAGGGTGTAGTAACACAGTCTGTTCCAACATTGCTTTTATACAGACAGAGGGATTGTAAGTAATCAACAAAAGTTGGGACACCAACTCTAAGTTGTTAACCCATGACTTGTTCCTTTTTTATAACTCTGGAGGGTTACCGCTTACCTTTGTACCATTTCAGGTTATTCACTGGACTTTAATTTTAGTAAAAACAGGAAAAATGGGGGTGTTCTAAAACTTTTGACTGGTAGTGTAGGTATGCGTTGTTGATTTGGTACCTAGCTAGCTACGTTTAATATGGAAAACAAGTCAACGTAACTTTTTTTACATTGTAAAATTTAAAATGCATGTATTATAAAAAAAACATGATTGTAGTATATAGAGAAGTTCACAGTGATGATATAAAACAGTATTGACAATTTTCCGTAACCTGTAATATCCTATAATGCTGCATCTAGCTAGCCTCATGATGCAGCATGTGAGGTAAATCTTCGCTAACCTGTCATATTCTATAGATAGCTAACCTAATATTCTTTGTGAGGTAAATAAATGCATATCATTACTGAACTGTGAACACACTGACAGTGTGCCAGGTCAACACTCGCCGTGAGCGGTCTTTATATATTTGTTCGGAATATATCAAACAGATCCGGGTGAACGCTGACAGTAGCATAGTTTCAAAATACAAACAACTTTAAGTCCGCCCACTGAATTCCAATTCCCCCTCTAAAACATATCCAACTGGTTGATGCATTACTACGTATTACAACGCAACAGAGGGCACTCCGCCCCCAGAACATTGGTGAACTTCTTTAACGGACAGCGGATCGTCGCTTCAACGCAATAACTTGTGTTGGCCTCTGTGGTGCGTCAACACACTACTTTCATTGAAAACAATGGACAAAGTGCGTTTTTGATGAATTCTCTATTGTCGGTGCGAACCCAGCCAAAGCTGGTCTGCAGCAGGTGTTTGTGTACGGCTGCACGTTGTGTTTACCGCTGTGCTGGAGATGGAACAATGGAGGGAATTCGCTTTGAAATCATTCCATCTTTTCCCCTTTCACATCCCGGAAAAATATTTGTGTATCCTTCCTGTTTATCCCACTCCCCGGCAACAGACATCCTCTAAACCAGACGTCAAGGATCTTTCAGCTTTAAAAAAAAAAAGGCCTCAGCTCAATTGGGACAAGAGCCGTTTGGGAGTCCCACCCTATCACCCGCCCCGCCCCGGCCCCCTTCCCTGGGACATCTCAGAGGCCTGTCAACAGGAAAGCCAAAAGCATGACCACTGTACCTCTGTTCTCTCTGTTCGCCAGCACTGACACATCCTGTGGGGAGAGAGAAAAAACACCATCGTTCCAGAGCTCTGTGGAACATGGAACCAATACCAGGCATGAAAACAAAAAACGGGAAGCATCAGCAGAATTAAAGAGATGTTGCGGCTGGCCAGCTCACAAACTGTTTCACAATGTGAGGCAGGCCACGACCGCAGATTTAACCAACAGTGACATCAAAGGATAGATTTTCTGGCATATCTTTAAAGGGGGGAAATGATAAGAAGCATACAAGCATTTAACATGCGTATCTAAGCCTGAAATTAATTTGCAAGCATTTTGTTGCACACACCAAGTAAATGGCCTTTGCAGGGCTGCTGATTTACAAACGTTTGGTACATACGAGCACGTTCCCTGCCTTTCATTTTCTCATTAACAACCTAAGGTGCATTCAAATAAGTCATATAAAATTGCGCAGTATTGGCTTAAGGTGAACATTTAAGAACTTTTTTTTTTTTTTTTTTTTTTTTTTTTTTTTTACTTTGTGAAATATAATTAACTCTCACTGGTCACTTTTTTACACTGAACCCCACGCCCCACGCCCCACGCCCCACGCCCCACGCCCCACGCCCACAATACAGGGAACAGCAAATACAACATCCAAACCCCAAATTCTTTGTTCATGAGAAGAATGAGCTTTCAATATGACCCCGAGAACGAGCTTTCAGTAACACACTTCGATAAGCACCTTAACGGTTAATGCCTAATCAAAGGTAGCGGTTAATCAAAATTAGCTGAAGGGAAATTTCACAGGTACAGGCAGGATGATCTTGAAGAGCGCCCCATACCTTCTGGACACGGGGCTGCAGGCGGCAGGGGCAGGCGGGCATCTGGTTGAGGGCGGATGTGACGTCAGGCGTTTCCACGGCAGCCAGCGAGCTGCACAGAGCCTTGACGGACTGCACCAGTCTCTCCACGTGCAACGGCAGCTCCACCTTTAGAGTGCACAGCAGACAGGATGATAATAATGCCTACATCTCTGTAGCGCCTTTCATTCCTTTCAAGCATCTCAAAGCACTTTCATAGGGGGGCAGGGGGGGCTAACTGAGCCAGGGTTTAATTATCCAACTACAGTGGGGGATGATTAGATGGCCAGAATGGGAATTTGGACAGACCACTGGGTAGCACCAGTGCTACTGTTATACTTTTTTTAATTTTTTTTATTAAAGAATGCCATGACCATGATGACTAATGACTGTAATGACCATGGTGATCCAGAGGAAGCTCTGGCCAGGCGAGACCATTTTAGAACGTTGCAGAGAAAAGTTGCAGTGTAAATTACTCCGTCTCTGGTCGTCGCAAGTCGGCTGATGGCGTCTCTTGCAATTAATCACGTCAAGTCCCAAGTGTTGAGTTTTAGAACGTAGCGTACGTCAGGGCCATTGTTACGTTTCTCCAACCAATCAGTGCGTAGTATAGTACACACAAATAGATGGTGGAGTTTGGGACTGAAGTGAGAGCAGATTGTCCGATTCATGTTTTTGAAGAAAAAGGTATCGGTGATCGGTATATGTTGTTTATGTACGTCAAGTATTTTCACATAAATAGGTTGATCCGAAAGGAATCAGTACACCCTTGGATAGCTCTGGGTATATGACTTTTTAAAATTATTTTAATGAACTGCTTTGGGGTGACTGTTGCCAATCTCGATATCTGTTGTGTCCTTGTTTTTACGGATTAACCACCGTTCCATTTTGCAGATTAAGGTTAGCTAGCTTGCAAAAAACCAATATGCACACACAAGGCAGTTTGTAGGCTAGTGTGTTTAGTGTTGCGCTGTAAATGTACAGTAACTGACATGTCATAAATAAATTGACTACAGGTCAAAATGTTTGGGAAAATGTTTGTTAACATTAATACATTTAGGTGCTGCTCATATTAACAAGTCACTCTGAAGCAACCGATTAATTTCATTCAGAAAAGCAATCTATCCCTCTTGTGCTGATAAACCATGTGAGCTTGAAACAGTGAGGACATGCGTTTGCACTGCGCTGAAGAAAACTTGTACAAGCAATGACATTTTCACAAATCCAAATTGTCGTAAGCACCTCAGGGGTGGGGAGGTGTGGGGGTCGTGTCTATACTGGGAGTCACGGGCTGAAAAGTTTGAGAATCAAAATATTGTAGGCTATTGTTAAAAGAAATGGTAGACTAACACATGAATTATAGGCCTGTTTTTTATGTTATGCCTAAATGCAATTATGGTTAAAAAAAAAGATAGCATTTTATTGTCATATTTTTCTTCTCACATTCTTTAAATCATCTCGCGACAACGGTACTACGGGACTAAGATAATTATTACTCCGGGAATAAGATAAATTAATAAAAGATGGTACATCTCCTGCCTCCAGTTCACAACATAAGTTTGCGTAGGCCCCTTGACTCATTCTGTAGCACCCATGGTCGGCTCCAAATCCTTGATCTGCGTGATTTTTGGCCTTTGCGGCGTTTAATCAACAATAAAATTGCAGTAAGCAACTCGCTGTCACTGCTATCATCCATTTTTTCCAGATAGAAAATATCCAACAACCACCAATAAAGCCGGTACCAACACGGACGTAAAAAGAGTGGCTGTTATGGAAACGGTAAACTGTCTCTGTTTCATCGCTTTGATGTAAACTGGCTAGTTTTAGAATGTTGCAGGCCATACGTATTGGGACTTTTCTCTGCAACGTTCTAAAACGGGTCTGTCTCGTTGCTAATCTTTGATGTAAACTGGCCTTAACATCTAACCCGAAATACAGTCAGATGACCAGATCATCAAATAATTGTGTTATAATTGTGTTGCTTTTTAATTGTGTTAAAAAGCAATTAGTATAATATATGTAACAGGATTTGTCATTCAATATCAGCAGGAAACACAGCTTCTGTGGGGATGTCAATGTTTTTCAACCTTGAAACCTTGGTTTGATCCCTTTGGTGAGTAGTGTGTCTTTGGGTCTGAAACATACAATGCTTAAACTACAACA